>ML858652.1:25709-37643 GCA_009831015.1 Picea engelmannii
TGTGCCCACATACTCAACTTTGATGTTCTTTTCTGCAACCTATTCCCATAGAAAGTGATACTTGATTGGAATGTGCTTCGTCTTGGAGTGCATCACCGGGTTTTTTGAGATATTGATGGCACTTGTATTATCACAATATATTGTAATGGGCTCATCATACTCAACCTGTATATCTATCAAATTTTATTTCATCCAAAGAACTTGTGTACAACATGTTGCTGCTGCAATATACTTTGCCTCGGCTGTAGATAGAGATATCGATGATTGTTTCTTGCTTATCCATGATACCAAACACTCACCTAAGTAGAACGCTACTCCACTGGTGCTTCGTTAGTCATCAATACAACCTACACAATCTTCATCTGTGTAGGCAATAAGTGATAGATATTTTCCTTTTGGATCCATAATCCAAACTCTTATGTTCCTTTGAGATATCTAAATATCCTCTTTACTGCTAATACATGTGATTCATTTGGTGCTGCTTGAAATCGTGCCACCTGTCCAACTACCTGCATTACATCTGGTCTGGATGTTGTCACATATAATAGGTTGCCAATCATTGACCTATATTACCTCTGATCTGTAGACTTTGAATCATCATCTTTTCTCAACTTACAACTGGTTTGCATGGGAGTGATAACTGGTTTGCAATCTTTCATTTCAAACATCTTTAGCATTTCTATGATATACTTGGTTTGAGAAATAAAAATTCCTTGGTTGCTTTGACGTATCTGAAGTCCCATAAAGAAGGATAGTTCTCCAAGTAATGACATTTCAAATTTATTATGCATGTATTTTGCAAATTTTTGGCTTAACCTGTCATCATCACTACCAAAAATAATATCATTAACATGAACTTCAATTAATAAAATATTACCTTGACTTACCTTGATGTAGAGGTTGTTGTCTACACTTCCTTTTTTGAACCCTGCCTGCTGCAAATACTTATCCAGTCTAGAGTACCATGCTCTAGGAGCCTGTTTTAGACCATACAAGGTTTTCTTTAATTTACACACATAGTATGTGTTCTCTGACAACTGAAATCCTTTTGTTTTTTCAATGTAGAATTCTTTTTCAAGTTCCCCATTCAAAAAAGATGATTTTACATCCATCTGATATACTTTAACATTTTTGGGGCATGCATAAACTAAAAGAAAACATATTGCTTTTATTCTGGCAACTGGGGCAAATGTCCCTTCAAAGTCGATTCCTTCAATCTATGCATATCCTTTACATACCAATCTAGCTTTATTCATTGTAACATGTCCATCTTCATTCAATTTATTCCTAAAAACCCATTTTGTGTCGATCACATTCTTATTCTTTGGTCTTGGAACCAATTCCCAAGTGTCCTTTTTCTCTATTTGATCCAATTCTTCATCCATGGCCTTATTCCAAAATTCATCCTCACTGGCTTCTTCAAAACAATTTGGTTCAATTGTAGATAAGAGTTCTAGGTGTGTTTGTTCTGGTGAACGGATTTTTCTTCTAGTCTCAACTCTTGCATCTTTGTTTCCAATAATTTGATCTAAAGGATGATTCTTCTGTACTCGTTTGCGAGGTGTCTTTGGAGATACTTGTTGAACTTGCTCTTCTACTTCTGTCGGATTCTCTTCATCTTCCTCTTCCTCTTCTTCTTCTTCAAAAAGTTGTTTCACTGATTTGTTTTCTTCTTCCTTTGATTCTGGTCTACCTGTTTCATCAATTGTTACATTGATGCTTTCCACAACTTTGTTTAATCTTAGATTGTAACACTTGTATGCTTTCTTTGTACTTGAGTAACTAACAAGTATTCCTTTGTCCACACGAGGGTCAAACTTTTCCATTCTACCATTTTCTCTTTTGATGTAGCATTTGCTTCCAAAAAATCTGAAGTGCTTCACATTTGTTGGTCTTTCTTTCCATAGCTCGTAGGGAGTTTTATCAGTGTTGTTTATGAGCATTACTCTATTTTGAATGTGAATTGTTGTATGCACTGTCTGTTTCCAAAAAATATCTGTCAACTTTGAATCCATTATCATTGTTCGATCCATTTCTTGTACTGTCCTATTCTTTCTTTCATCAACTCCATTCTATTGAGGTGTTCTAGCGACAAAGAATTGTATTTTTATTCCATGATTGCTGCATTAGTCCATGAATTTCTTTGAGGTGAATTCTCCTCCATTATTCGATCTTAAGCATTTGATTCTTGAATCCATATCATTTTCAACCATTTCCTTTTAGATCTTGAAATTTTCTAAAGCTTATGATTTGTTCTTGAGAAAACAAACCGTAGTCATTCTTGTATAATCATCAACTAATAACATAAAATATCTCTCACCTTTTAAGCCTTTTGTTGTAGTTGGTCCAACTAGATCAATATGCACAATTTCCAGTGGTTTTGTTGTTGAATATTCCTTTGATTTGAACTTGGTCTTTGTTTTATTTTCTTGTTGGCAATGCTTGCATAAAGTGTTGGTTGGTTTCGTGATCTGGGGCATTTCTTTGACTGCTTCTCTTTTGCTGACTTTGACAAGGTCATCAAAATGCATGTGACAAATTCTTCTGTGCCATAGCCAACTTTCATCTTCATTTCCTAGACAACACTTTTCATTTCCAATTTTGCTTAACAGATATATGTTGTTTGAAGTTCTTGCAGTTGTAGTGACCAATTTCCCTGAACCTTCTTTTCTTATATCACACTTTTGTGAATCGAAAGTAACTTTATGATCTTGGTCACACAGTTGACTCATGCTTAAAAGATTATGTTTCATATCTTCTACGAGTAGAACATTTTCTTCCTTTTCATTCTTGTTCCCAATTTAGACTGTTCCTTTTCCAATGATTTTGGATGAATCATCATTTGCAAATGATATTGATCCATCTATTTCCTTTTGTAATGTAAGAAACTTGTTTCTATCACTTGTCATGTGTTTTGAACATCCACTGTCAACATACCAACCATGTTTCTTCTGTTTAGCTTGTAGAGCGACTGTGCATTCTTCATTTCTATATCGATCTTGCTTTCTTATCCATGTCATTTTCTGAGGTTCTTGTTTGTGACTCTGTTGAGGTTCTTTAAGAGGGATTGTCATTCTGCAATTTTTGGCCATGTGTTCAAAATTGTTACATTTGTAACATTTCACTTCAGTGCTCAAGGATTCAAACCTATTGTAACTTCTTCTTTGTGTTTCACTAAGTCTTCTTGAATAACCCCTTTGTGTATGGCTCTCAAAGTAGTTATTGTTCCTGTTGTTAGCTTTATGTCCAAAATTATTACAAGCATAACATAAACCAAAAAATATAGTTTGATACCTGGTAGTTGAAGATCTTATGAAATGAGGTGCTCTTATGAATCCTTCTTCTTCTTGAGGCCTGTCTATCTGTTGTTGATTCTGAAATCTGAATCTTCTCGGTGGAGGAGTGTCTCTGTAATCTTCCTTGTATATATTTTTATCCCCTTTGATTGTTTCTGCATAACTTTTTGGATTTGTTTCTTGATCTGTTGTTTTGGAGCTTGATTCCTTTTTTGTCTGATTGTATCCAATTCCAGACTTGTTAAGATAAGATTTTTTACTGTTGATAACGTCATCCAGAACTTTTGGGCTATTCTACATATTTTTCTTTTGAATATCCTTTCTTAGTGTGACAATCTCTGCTTCCAGGTGTCCAATGATCCTATCCTTTCCTTCTAGCTGTTCTTTGAGTGCTTATTCAATTATTTTATATTCTTCTATTTGAATCTTTATTTTTGTGATCATTTGTTCTAGTTCTTGAGTGTCTTTTTTCTTATCTAGTTTTGCTTGTAGGTTCTTGTTTTTATTCTTTTCTCTTCTGATAACTTCTATGGAACTTATTAATTCTTCTCGGAAGTCAACTTCAGTCTCTTCAATTTCTTCTTCATATGATTTTTCATATTCTTCTTCAGAGTCTTCTTTATCAGAGTCTTCTACTGCCATGAATAGAACTCTCCCTATTTCACTGTCACTGACTTCATCTACATCTGCTGATGAAATGTCTTCTTTGGTGCAATTTTTTTTTTTGAAAACTTTCTTTGTAGTTCATTTACCTTTATATGTTTGTCTTCCTTTTGAGTAACCTTCATCATTTCTCTTTTTATTATGAGGACATTTTTTAGCAAAATGACCAATACCATCACAATTAAAACAAATTAAAGGAAGTTTACATCTGTACCTACCGTTGGTTCCCTTGTTCAGTCTTTTGACGAAGTTGACCACTTCTTCATCATCTTCTGAGACGTCGATGCTGCTGCTATATTCTTCTTGCTCCTTTTTCTTTTGCTTTGATATTTTAGATGCTTTGAAGGCTACTTCTTTTACATCTGGATTTTCCTATTCAGTTCTCATCTCATGTGCTATGAGGATTTCATGCAGTTCGTCCATGCTTATTGAGTTTAGATCTGATCTTTCTTCTAGTGCTGATATCTTAGGGTTTAATCTTATAGGAAGAGATCTTAGTACCTTTTGAACAATTAAAAATTCTTCTATTTCTTCTCCCAATCCTATGATTGCATTCACTGTTTCATCGACTCGTAAGAAGTAGGTTGTGATATCTTCATCTTCCCTCATTTTTAGTTGTTCGAACTGAGCTCTGTAAGCTTGAAGCTTTGCTGCTTTGACTTTTGAATCTCCTTCATAAATATTTTGAAGCTTGTCCCAAATCTCTTTAGCATATTTACAATTTGCAACGTTGGTGAATACCGTATCACTGAGACCATTCAAAAGTGCATTTATGTCTTTGGAATTATTCTCACCGAGTTTCACTGCTTTGTCATTTGTTGATGGAACCGCTGGTGCTGTGTATCCATCTACAATTGATTGTCAAACTTGAAATCCCTGTGCCTGTATATATGTCTTCATCCTTATGCTCCAAAAAGCATACTTTTGTCCATCAAACAGTGGTATTCGATTTTTATACGAGTTGGTACTCTCCATGATCTACCTTTTAGTGGTTAAATTGATTTCTGAAGGAACCCGCTCTGATACCAATTGTTGGATTACTGAGAGGGGAGGGGAATCAGTAATAGCGTAATTATAATCATTTTTCTTCAAATGTTATATCAATGTATAATTATTATCCAATAATGAGCAGTAATAAATAAACAATCACACACATACACAGTACACCAGTATTTTACGTGGAAACCCAAATAAGGAGAAAACCACATAATTATTTTTCTTATATGTCTTGAAGAATTAAATTCATTGGAAGCACCGACTTGCTTTTTTTTCCAGCTGCAATTGGAAGGAGGCTCCAACCCCCTAATTCTCTGGCTACAACTAGAAGGAGAATACAACCCTCAATGTTCTCCGGCTACAACCAAAAGGTGGTTACAACCACCTGTCCTTGCCCCGTCCTGCCACCCTGAAGTAGAAGTAGAATGATGGAACCACTGTCATACTATCACTGTGAGATATACCGCTGTAAACCTGTACCAATAAATTTGAACCATGCATCAACCATGCTTAAACTTGTATCTCAACCTGTAATCAACCTGTACCATAAACAAGTGCATCAACCATGCACCAACATGTACCATAAAAAATTGCATCCAACCATGTACCAAGTATGTATCAATCATGTTTCAATTACTCATAAACTATGACTCATCAATATGTACCAACATCATCAACTATACACCTCATGTATGTGCGCCAACTCATCAACTACTTGTCTCAACCATGTACTCAATATGTACCACAACCAAAAGCCCTCATCAATTTCATCATCCAAATCTGATTTGTAGCTTTGTAATAGACCTAGTGTATATGATACCATTCTTGCAAACCTTCCTTAACTTTAAAAACAAGAGACTAGCATTTTCATCAAACTTTTCTTTAGTCTCACATGCCTAATTTTGAATTAGTCAACAACCCTAACTTGAAGTAATCATAACTTTGAAACTGTAATGTACAAAGATATGAAACTGATACACAATGTTCTTTAGTTTGTTTGATTCAATTCCTCCAAGTTTCACTACTTGGAACCTCTCAGAAAATGAGTTATAGCAAAAATGACATACCTTGTTGAATTTTGTCTTATTCTAGAGAGCGACCTTGTAGAGCGTGCCCCACACAAAATATTTGATGAAATAATTTGAAACTGTTACAAAGCATATTAGAGACTGTACCCTAACCAACACATTTGGTATCACTTTATGTGGATCTGTTATGAAGAAGTTATGACTTTTTTACCCGAAGCATCTGATTTTGACTAGTTTTAGGATTGACCACAAACTTTATTTTCCACGGAGTGTAACTCCCAAAATACAATGACCCACAAGTTGAATTTTCTTTTACAGATACTTGGATATGTTTTCTCACTTTCATAGCAATTTCATGGTATGAATCATTATAGAAAATAAGTTATAGAGAAAATGGTGAGATGACCTATAAATAAAATACCTTAGAAAGCACCATCAAAAGAATTTATCCGTCCTTGCATTTCGGCCTTGTTTTCTTCACCTTCACTCAAAATTCCGATTTAGATATCCTTGGTTATCTCAGACACATACAAATATTCAATATGCTAAAGTGTGATTCAAATGAGAGAGCCTTGCCTCTTATTTATACTCTCCAAGTAGCTTCCTTAAAAACATCTTCTAGATCACTTGGCCCACTTTCCTTATTTTAGGGTTGGGTCAACTTCTAATTTCTCCATTAAATTTATTATTGAAATAATTTATTTTGTATTCACTTTGAATTATAATACACTCATCACTTCACTTTATTATTTACCTTTTAAAATCTCTTAAACCACTTTGACTACTTTGACCTTTTGGGGCTTCTAGATGACATATGAGGATCCACCAACTTCGTAAGGCCATAACTTTCAAACCGTAAGGAGTTATGTGACATTCTACATACCACCAGAAATGACATGATATGTACTATCCATATAGAATAGTATTATCTGAAAATATATCATAACTCATACCGTTACTCATCAAACAAACTTGGGGTCTCCAACTTCTCATGGCCATAACTCTCTAACTGTGAAGAATTATGTGACGTTCCACATGCCACCGGAAACGAAATGACAAGCACTATCCATCGAGGATATTTTCCCTGAAAAAATCACTTTCCTTCATCTCATTATTCCAAAATTAAGCATGGGTTCTCTTACTCCACAAAGCGTCTTCCCATGAGGGATTTCACCATAAGGGGACCACTTTGGAGTTCATCCATATTTACTTTTTATCAACCATGAAAAAAAAATAATGAGTCATATTTACATCAAACAATATTGGGTCCATTACCCAAGCCTTTGTGCTACGGGGCTTTCTTCAAGGGTTGACATCAATGACAACCAACCTTAATCAACATATTCTATATTCATTCATTGTGTTACAATTTTTAGAATACAAAATACATATAGGAGCCAGCGAAATCCAAAACCCTAACTCAATGACCTGGATTAGTCCAAAACCCTAATTTCTTAACCGAAAATAGAAAAAACCATTGACGAAAACCATGTGCCGAAAAACCACCTAAATACATGACATGTTTCCCAGGGAAGAAAAATTTTTGACTCGAGGAAATGGACTCGAGGGTCTGTGCATTAAATAAAAGGGTGTGGGCTTCCAATGCTTAAAATTTGATGCTTTAGATGTGTAGAAAGGGTCTTGGAACAAATGGACACAGTGTTGACGGTTTGAAGTTTGAAATGAAATAAAATGAGCTTACGAGCATGTGTGATAGCTCTGTGTGTCAAAGTTGAGAGCTCTAGATAGACCTCTGAAACTTTGGGTATTTAGGGAACAGAACGAAGGTCATATGTATTGAAATGTAATTAGTACTGAGCAATTGAAGGGATAGTGCCAGGGATTTGTAAAGATGGTCATGTACGCAAGGACAAAAGGGGTGTTGAGGCTTAGATCTTTGGAAAAAAAAGACAAACTCTCTTTTGGAGTATGTGTCAACCAAGTGAAGAGTTATTGGGAAATGGCCAAATTCTGATGTGGGTCAATGGTAGTAAACTCAGTTAACCTGACCTAGAAGTGAGATAAGGTGGGATCTTGGAGGTTGCTACCATCTTACCATGTCTTGGTCAAGGCCATGTGTAGGAGTGTGAGAGGGAGAGAGAGGAAGATAGAGAGGGGGGGTAGAGAGAGAGAGAAAGATAGAGAGAGAGGTGGACACAGAGGGAAGGGAGGTACAAAGAGGTAAATAGAGAAAGCGGGGAAGAGTGAGAGAGAAAGAGAAAGGGGTATACAAAGTGATGGGGAGGGAGGGGTAGATGTATGGGAGAAAGAGAGGGGGGGAGGAATGAAAACTCTAGTATACATGTATGATGACTTGGTTTCCTTGGATTTAGGTTCTGGATGACAAACCTAGTGATTCGGTCGACAAATAGATAAAAACGTCATTTTTTATGAATACCTATCTATATTTGTGTTTTTGACATTATTTTTCTATAGGGTATGGAAATCGGTTGTTGATGAAACTACAAACATACATAGAGTATATTGTTTAGTATATTTAATCTATTTTTGTCTTCACATATATACAAATTCTAGAATACATACCTATTTTATTTGTCCTATACCTTTTTGTGATCTTAACCATTTATAAAATGAATTTTAAGATCGATATCTACAATCTTAATTATTTTATTTTATTTTTTATAATGTTAAGACCCTCTTATCATTTTCCTACATTTCATATTTTTACACCATATTCAAATTCATTGCAAAGTATCTTGAATAATCCCTCCAAGTTAAGAGATTGTTATTTATCCAGATTTGCATTGCCACTAATGCCTCATGAGAAACCATCATTAGCTTGCACATGCCCATATTTTTTTTTAATATTGTTTACTACTTTGTTTGATACTGTTAATTCCTTTGCACCCTTCACTAAAGGAAGTAATTTCAAGGATATATGACTTAAAAAAAAAATGTAAGTTAATATTAGAAAATTTAGTCATGCATAAGAACAATGTGCTATGTACAATTTTACAATTTTTTTAAGGAAATTTCATCCTTAGGWATTCAWYACTTGCACTAATGGAAACATATGCATTATATTTTKCATGAAACATAATGTACMTCTATTAGGAAAATAATTTAGATAGGCATACACAATTTCTATAAATAAAAATTATATAAATTTCTATAAATTCTTTTTGGTACAATACCTTCAATWATTTCTCAAAGTTAACATATTTTTGTTTTTCCATATTTGAATTTCCACTAATGGATCATGAGAGACCATAATTAGCTTAAACMTACCCATATGTTTTTTAATTTAATAATTATAGATAATGAAAAGACAATGAAGCCACTAATTTAACATATTATAGATAATGAAAAATCAATTATAGATAATTTAACATATTTTTGTTTTTCTAACGCATCATTGAATACCATAATTAGGTGAAACCTACCCATATGTTATTTAATTTAACAATTATAGATAATGAAAAGTCAAAGAAGCGACTAGCCAAATACCTTTTATTAGAAGGAAATTGGAACCTAGAATTGTGGAATTAGAAATCAGAATAACTTTAACATCTAGGGGAGCAAATGTGGGGTCACTTGTCTCAAGGGACTCCATATGGATATTTTCCACATATAAGGTTTTTAAAAGGTTTTGTTTGGGGAGAATAGAAATCGCTAGTAGCATCGATAGCAATCTTGTGAAAGGTGCACCATTGTCCTCTATGTGGAGAATGGGGCAAACCATGTGTAGGCATGTTGGTTTTGGGAATTAGGATAGGGTTAGAATTTGGAGCAATGTTTTGGGAAGCCAGATATGGTTATAATGTGGAGCAAAAGAACAAGAAATAGAGGGGCAAGGCATTTAATTAAATTTTTATACAATAGTGATGGCTCTTAACACAAACTATTAAGAGTTAAACTTTAAAATTATTATGTTTTTAAAATGGTGTTGTCTAATTGTTCTATTAAACTATTATTTTTTGTTGTTTAAAATACATTTATAAATGCAGAAATGGATTTATCATGTTGAGAAACCTTTGGAGCACTCGATTATATAGAAATAATCACTCAAATCTACAGATCTAACAATTTCTTGCTGAATTTTAGACAAATGTCCCCAAAAAATATCACTGAAAAAGAATCATTTCTTAAAACATTTAAACTACAGATACCTCTTTAAAATTTGTACCTCTTTAAATTCACATATATTTCGAAGCTTGATGAATGCAATGATGTACTGCAGAAATTATTGAGCATGAAGTTGGTGTAATAGAAACCAACGACTCATTACATTTACAGATACGTATCTAGATGCGAAGCTTGATGAATGCAATGATGTACTACATAATTGATTGAGCACCAATGAATAGGATTTTGGTGGCCTCTGTGATGTCATGTTTTGTTTTGAAGTACGCAAAAAAAATTCATGTCCAATATTCGAGGATCTTTACGTCAATTTTCTTAAGAGTGTTATGTTAATTTAGCATGAGGTTGGAAGAGGACGATGTGGCCTATGATCTAAGAAATTTTCGTGATCTAACATCAACTGGAGCAAGGGGTTTTTGAATGCCCATGAGAGGGTGCATGTGTAATATACCAGATATAAAAAGTATGCAGAACAACAATAAAATGCTAGTAATGGAAGAATAACAACAATATAACCAGAACAATCACCATAATAGCACTAAAATGATATAAGAACAACAACAGAAATAACACTTTGATTCTAAAAGCAATGTTCATAGGCCTCTTCGAGGGGGCAACCTCTAGTTGAGAAACGCTCTATTACAATATTATCCAAGATAGGGTTATCATACCCTTGACTCCTATTTATACTAAATATGTCTATTAAAAGAAGCATCTAGAGGAAGATCCTTCTAGAAGCAAAATCTTCTATCAGGTCTTCTTACATCCGCCTTATTCTATTTTATTGAAAGACCTTATTAATATTGACCTTTATTACATCTGAATATATTGTTCTACTTATGTACAGGTTAGGACCCTAACATGCCTGCCCCCTTAAAAACAACCTTATCCTCAAGGCTTGAGATGAGGAAATTGTTGCAAAATGGTAGTTGGTTCCCAAGTGGCATCTGCTGGAGTTGTATCTTTCCACTGGACTAACACTTCCTTGATGATTCTCTAATGTAGGCGATGCTCACGCTGGTCCAAAACTGCTTTTGACTATTGTTACACATTATTTTCGTCATCCCTATGATCGTTAATGATGTAAACCAATCTGTTGCCTTCAGAGGGGTTAGTGGCCTAAGTTCCTTAAGAAGGAAGGGAGAAGAACTTTTCCTAAGAAAAGAAGTTGCATTTTCCTTTGTAAAAACCCTATAAAAAAGGAAGTTCGCAGGCTGCATTATAGCTAGGCTGCGAGAATGCCTGATTCTCATAGGCTGCATCATAGCTAGGTCGCGAGGAGTTCACAGTCTGCTCTATAGGCAGGGGGCGAGAATGCTTACATGTGGGAAAATGAGCATTTTCTCGAATCTTCTAGAAAGAGAAACTTCCATGGTGAGGTGGCATCCGAATGGTTTGGATCTTACTTGCTTTCATGATTTAGTGGGATCATCCTAACCTCCTCACCTTATCCTCTTCATCTTATAAAAGGAGAGGAGCTCTCATGGAGAAAGTAAGTTGTTTTTAGCTTGGGATTGTTAGCTTGGTTAGAGTGGCTTTGAGATTTGCTTTGTCAAGACAGATTGTGAGTAGCTATCAGATCCATGGTCTCATAATCCTTGGAGCAAGAAGTGTTGGGGAATGAAGGACAGTTGAAAGGGACCTTACGACATCAAGGCCATGGTTGTAATCTCTCTTTCACATTTAATATGATACAGTAATATAATTCTTTCCTATAAATCTTGTTGTGTTTTATTGTATGATTCCTTGATCACATACATAGGTTTATATTGATTTTATGCTATTACTATCACTTTGGTTGGTTGCGTTCTTTTGCAGGATCATCATTGTATGAGCGTTGGAATGGA
>WSFP011402984.1:0-26097 GCA_009831015.1 Picea engelmannii
GACATATAAGAATAAGATAAACCTTTTGGACCTATAGATAGATCTGTTGTAGTTGATCGTTGTAGACCTTCCTTGGAACTTGCTTTCAGACTCTAGAGACATGACATCCACATCTACTCAAGTTTTCATCGATTTTCCCAATTGTATGCGACCTATGTTTCTACAGAATGGATATGTACATGCCTTCCTCCACTACAACCAATGTATGTACACAACTTCCTCCACTATAGCCCGTGTACACATACAAAACTAGGGTTTTTCTCAAAATTTTCAACTCTGAAACTTCCACCTTCTACCCTCCTTTTATACCTCATACTTGCATAACTTTATATGTATCATTGACTACCTAAAATAAGCCTTTCACAAAATAATCGGTATTCAATGTGCTCAATCAGTGTTGATAGGAGACCCTTTCTCTCTTATTTATGCTCTCCAAGTAGCTTCCTCTCGGGGTTATCTTCTAACTACTTTACCCAACTTACTTCTTTTAGGGATAACCCACTTCTAACTATTTTATCCACTTACAAACACATTATCCACAAATAGTAAACTCAACACTTCTAGTTGCAACTAATTTATTTTTAATTTTTTTCTTTTTGCAACAACTTAACTCATGATTAACTCCTAGTTACAACCACTTTGACTAGTAACCTTCTTCTAGGAGATTTTAGAATAAATTGACTTCTTTAACATTCTATGGGATTATATATAACTAATGAGGGTTCTCCAAATTCACAAGGCCATAGCTCTCTAACCATGAGGCGTTATGTGATGTTTCAAATATCACAGGAAATGGCACCACATGTACTATCCATCTAGAATAGTCTTACCTACATATACATTGATCTTCATTACATTATTCCTAATCCAAACTTGGGTTCCTTACCCATAGCTCTGGAGATACCGAAATGTGTTACCATACATAATCAAGGGTTGACATCAATCTACAATATCACTCTCCAAGGGTTTACATCAATGACAACCAACTATCTAAACCAATTTTCCATCAATCTAAACCAACTATCCAAACCAATTTTCCATCAATCTAAACCAACTATCCAAACCAATTTTCCATCAATCTAAACCAACTATATGATAATCGCCCCCTTTTCCATTGATGGAAACACTTAGTCATGACAACACTCATGCTGATACTCTTCATCAATGTTTCTATATCTCCCCCTTTGGCATCAATGGAAAAGGGTATCTCTCCTTGGGGTTGCTCCCCCTTACTGAACTCTTCTTGGGGATGCTCCCCCTATCTGCACTGTCCTTTGGGATGCTCCCCCTATATAAAATCTCCTTGGGGATGATCCCCTTATCTTCATGATTTTGATTACTCTCTCTCTCTCCCCCTTTGACAAAGGATTAACTCCCCTTTCGATCTGACATCATACCTGCTCTAACCAATCTTGGTTAAAAGAATAGATCCCTCATGTGGGTGTGTCTCCCTGTCTGTATGCTACTAATATTCATTTTTGAAACACTCTCTCTCTCTCTCTCTCTGGTGACTTCTCTACACATTGTTGTGTAAATAAATATAGGTCTTCCTGTACCTTATTATTTTTGGAGTTATTTTCCATTGGTGCTTCCTTGAGTAATCAACTAACATATATAAAAATAATTTAAGAATAAGCATTCAAATATTCATGTATAATTATAATCCATTATTATAATATTCCTTTATCTATGAACCACTCTGTGAACCAATATTTAAATCCATGATTTCATCCACTGTCATATATTTTTCCAAACCTGCTAAGTGTTCTTACAAATCCATCTCTATTCATACCATCCAAGACTCTCCTACTGAACTATCCACAATGTTGGCCCATATGTCTCGGTTACTACATAGAATCCCCCTATCTAATATTCATATTACCTGGGAGTCTCCAAGCTAAATGGATCAGAACAATATCTTCTCTAATGTAGTATAATCTTCCTCTTCGTCTGTGAATACATCTCCATTTTCATCCTCTTCTTGAATTATGTCATCATCCTGAATTATAACATATTCTTCATATTCTAATGAGTTCTGACACTTTCCTCTTTACCTGTAAATTCATCATGATCTTGTTCTACTAGAAATCCTGAAAGTACAATTCCTTCGACTTGTTCTTCATTTAGTACCTGCTCCTCTTGTTTTTCACTTCTTCTCCAAACATTCTTGTGTCTCTCATCAATAGTTTATTTCATGGGATTCTTTATCACGCTTCTACAATTTCGAGCTATGTGTCCATAGTTGTGGAATTTGTAACATTCAATATTTTTTGGGGCCACATAGGCATTTATTGCCTGATTATTTCTTTCATAAGCCTTGCAATATGCAACCTTATGTCCAAAGTTATTACAATAAAAAGAATGACCATAAAATAAAATTACAAACCTAAGAGTGAATGATTTTCCTTGTAGTGTAGTCCTTCTGCAATTCTTCCTTGGATGATAAATATATTCTCTTTGGTTGTTTGTTTCAAACTGATTGAATATTCCTTACTGATTGAATGTAGAGGGTCTTCTGTATTCATTCCTTTCTGATTCCCGTTGACCATGATTTGTTCCTTTGATAACTTCTTCATAACTCCTCTTTTTGTTTTCATGGAGCTTGATCCTTTCTCTATCTGCATTTGGTTTTATCCTAGTATGGACTTGTCATAGTATGGCCTTTGATTGTTGATGATCTTATCCAATGCATTGGTGTTATCTTGCTTCATGTCCTTCTTTTGAAGATATTTTCTTAAAGTGGTTGATTATGCTTCCAACCTTTCAATCATATTCTCCTTTTCTGCTAGATGACTTCTGATTATTTCTTCAATCCTTTTGTCCTATTATACTTGGACTTTCAACTTAGTAATTATCTAGTTGACTTCCTCTGAGTTGAGATTCTGAGTTCCTTTTAGTTGCTTCTTTAACGACTTGTGTTTCTTTCTCTATCTCCTTAGTTACTCTAAGGAACTAATTAAATGTTATCTAAGATTGGCTTCTCCTTCTTCTTATGAACTATCGGATTTTATTGTTTGAATTTCCTTAGCCATAAATGGTACCTTTTCTGAATCATTGTCGGTTTCATCATCTTCACCAGATAACAAATTGTCTTCTCTTGAGTATATATTTTTCTTGAATACTTTCCTTTTGTTTTTCCAGTTTCCCTTTTGATATTTCTTTTGTTTCTTGGACTCTTCATTTTCATCACTATTTGAATTCTTGGAATAAGGCCACTTATTTTCAAAATGACCAATTTTACCACAATTAAAAAATTTCAATGGAAGCTTATCTTTGTATTTACTTGTTCCCTTTTGCAACTTTCTTACAAAGTTTTCCATTTATTCATCTTCTTCTGAATCATTGTTGCAGCTACATTCTGACTTTGTATTTTTATTTCTCTTTTTGAACAATAATAGATTTATCAACTTCTTCTCCCAATCCTTTAATTGAATTCATTGTTTCATCAACTCGTAAAAAGTAAGCTGCAATTTTTTCATCTTCCTTCATCTTCAACTGCTCAAATTGATCTCTTTAACTTTGAATCTTTGCTTCCTTGAATTTGGCATCTCCTTCATAAATATTCTGAATTGTGTCCCAAATATCCTTTGCGGAGTTACAATTCATAACTTTGATATATATTGAATCAACCATACCATTCAGGATGACATTTTTGGCACTCAAATTATTTTTACTAAGTTGCTTTCCAATCTCATCTATTGGAGGAGTGGAAAGATATTTATATCCATCTACTACTAATTTCCAAACATCAAATCCCTATTCTTGTACATATGTTTTCATCCTTCTACTCCATAATGCGTAGTTTTTTCCATCGAACTATGGTATTCCATTTTTATACATGCATTTTCTCTCCATGACCTACCTTCCAGTGGTTAAAGTATTTGTTGAAGGAACCTACTATGATACCAATTGTTGGATTACTAAGAGGGGTGGTGAATTAGTAATGATAAATTATACCACTCATTAATCCTTTAAATCAAAATGAATATTATTTTAACTTATTCAACCATGTTCATATGTTCATCATAAATATATTAATGTATCATAAACAATATCATCCATCAGTGCATAATAAACAATAACAAACACATCCTCACAATGAAAAGTACACCAATATTTACGTGAAAATCCAATGCGGGAGAAAACCACAAAATTATTTTCTTATATGTCAAGAATTACACTCAAGGAAGAACCAACTTCCAATTATCCAACTCAAACTATAAGGGGGCTCCAACCCACTAGCTTCTCATGCTCCAACCTGAAGGAAGCTTCAACTCCCTAACTCTCTAGATCCAACTAGAAGGAGGCTACACCCCCCCTACGTTCTCGGTCTACAACCAGAAACTGGCTACAACCAATGATCTATATGGATGCTGGTGGACTCCCTCCTATTCCAACTGGCTCACTTTAGCAATTTTCCAGTTTGGCATTTTTTTCCTAGTTTTCGGGTTCATGACTTCCTGGGCCATTTTGGGGCCCTAAACAACATTTTTAGGGATCTCCACAGTTAGACTATAGACAGAGTCAAAGTCAAATGAAAACATGTGTATTCCTCAGATATACCTTTTCAAAGGGCTATAATGCGCCTAAAATGAAGATCGTATGAAAAATTTATGACCCGAGGAAGTTGATGTACTAACTTACCCCAACGGGCCCCACATGAATTTTGGAACTTCATCTCCTAGGGTTAGGTTTTTGGATGCCTATGTTTTTTGGAATTTGTGTTTATTGTAAAAAAAAATTCAGAGCCTCATTTTACTCATCTTCTTGCAAATGAGTGCAACTGTCACATCTCTTCTTGGAGATAAGTCGCTACCATTCTAGCAAGCTTGTTTTCTGTTGAATTTTACAATTTCAACTTATTTCCTTATTGAATAGAAACCAATTTTACTATATATATGTTATTTTTTGTTAAGCATCGTTTAATAATAATCTGTATTCATTTCATTTTTCTCATAAAATTTGGGTCAGTGGTATCAGAGCGGTATGGTCCTTGTCATTCTTGATGCCCAAGTGACCTCTCATGGTGAGATAAAATAAATACGATGTGACAGGGGATCCCTTAAAAATGTTTCTCGAGGAATCCCTCACACAATAGAGGAACGATATGATGGATATTTTTGTGCAAATTCTTTGATGGCTACCAACATGTGACACATCTTCCTCAAATGGAGTCGTCGTCCCCTTAAAGGTACAAATAAACTTTGATATTTCTATATTTGAAGGTCAGATAGACACAGATGTTGTAGACAAATGGTTGAATATACTAGAAGGGTATTTCTCTATTCATAACTTCTCGAATAGAGAAAAGATTAATTTTGTGCTCCTCAAATCTGTTCCCCATGTCAAATATTGTTGGGAAATGTTTTTTGAGCAAAAGGAAATAAAGGAATCCTCATTATTTGTAGTCATGGTCACCTGGGAGACCTTCAAGGATGCTATTAAGGAACAATACTACCCTGTCAGAAGTTATGATGAACTGTATACAAAATGGACCACACTGTGACATGAAAGAGACCAAGCAGTGCCCAAGTTCACAAATATCTTCCATACCATGTGCACCAAGATGGGTATCAAATATTCTAAGTGACATCTAGTGCTCAAGTATCACGGTGGTTTGCATAGATACATCCAAGATGAAATGGATTTTTTGGACATCGTTTCCTTAGGCATGACCTATCGATATGTCATCAAAATTGAAAAGAATCTTAAAAAAAAGATATGTAAATTTGGGCTTGGGAACCCCTCACAAAAAAAGAAAGGAAAGGGTGACCCCAACCTGCTGAAGAAATGACATAACAAATATGGAAAACCTCAGGAAAATGAGTCCAATACACAAGCAAAGAAGGACAAAAGAAATACAAAGAAAGATATCAAGCAATGGTGCGACTTCCATAAGAGCCTCTGACATAACACTATTGATTGCTGCTCAAAGCAGTCACTGGTGGTTGAGATGATAGCCTATGTATCAAATGCAGGTTCCAAGTCCAAGTCAGAACCAGAAAGAGGGAGATAGATCATTGATGCAGAACCCAGTCCTACTTTTTCTACCACCAAGCTCCAGCCCGATGAACCAGACGAGCCAGAAGAAGGCCAGTGCCTTTTTCATTCACATATGTGGGTGAAGGGTACCTCGTTGCACTTCATCATTGATAGTGATATCCAGAATAACCTCATATAAACAGAGGTCATGAAGTGGCTAGCCCTACCAACAATGCCACACCCACATCCCTACACCATTGGATTGCTCCACCAAGGAAGTGACCTCCGCGTCAGACAATAATGTCACATATCGTACGACATCAATCCCTTAAAAGATGAGGTAGCGTGTGATATTGCTCCTCTTGAAGTTTTTAATGTTCTATTTGGCCAAACATATTTATGGAAGCATCATGTTGTATATGATTCTAGGCCTCACAGTCTTATTATTACTTTTCACAAGAAATTGTACAGTATGCCTGAGGCAATCCCACCTAGTGTTATTTCCTTGATCTCTGCCAAGCAATGCAGGAAGGTCATCCCTCAATCCCGAAAGTCTATCTTCTTCGTGATTCACTGTTAGAATGATAAAAATATTGTAGCCACATACAGGGCCTCCGTGACCGACCTATTCACATAGCAGAATCAAGTGGATAAGGTCGTGGATGAATACTCATATATCGTCTCCTCACCTACTGAGGTACCTCTGCATTGTCAGGTCAAGCATCCAATTGATATGACCCCCATTGCACCACTACCCAATGGTCCAGTCCACCACTCCTCTCTATTAGAGAATGGGGAGATCAAGCGGTAGATCCAAGAACTTCTCCACAAAGTGCACATCCTTCCCAACTCATCGCCTTGTGGGAGCCCAATCGTGCTGGTACAGAAGAAAGACAAAACTTGGTGACTCTGCATTGATTATTGAGCCTTGAATAAAATCACAGTCAGGAATTGGTACCCGATTCCCCCAATTCCTCAAATCGACAACCTCCTTGATCAACTCATAGGGGCCAAATATGCCAGCAAGATTGATCTGAATTATGGATACCACAAGGTTCTAATAGAACAAATAGATGTATGGAAGACGACCTTCAAGTCAAAAGAAGGTATTTTTGAATGGTTGATCATTCCCTTTGGTTTGAAAAATGTTGTTGCAAATTTCATGAGGATGATGGAAAATATCCTACGACCATTCATGAATACTTTTGTAGTGGTGTATCTGAATGACATCCTCATCTACAACAAGACTTGGGTGAAACACTTACAACATATTCAATAAGTTATCCACACACTGCGACAACACAAGCTATATGCCAACTTGGAAAAATGCTCCTTGGAATGGACAGGGTCGACTACTTTGGATACTTCATTGATCATCATGGTGTACATATGGATCCATCTAAGATCTAGGTCATCTGTGATTGGCCAGCCCCATCCACACTCACTGAGATTTGAATCTTCTTGGGCCTTGCAGTAACATCCCACTTTTGTGCACACTGAGCGAACTTATCCTTTGAGGACACTTGCTTGCATGTGATCTAGATTATTATACTATTTGTTGTTTGATTATGATCATGAGGCATTATGGATATGATTATATGTTACTTTGTGTATTTACATAGACAGGTGCTATTGACTAGGTTCTCCTGAGTGTGTAGGACTTTGGACCTTGAGGATGTAGAGGCATCGATGAAACCCCTTGGACTCTAGATTGAGTCAAGGAGTGGACAATTGGGTTTTGATTATTGTTGATATGACATATGCACATCTGATTAGATGTTATGATGATTGATTTTATTTCTGAAATGATTCATTGATGATGTAGGATGATGATAGCTTTCTGAAAATACTCACATGTGGAGTAGAGGGGTCATGCATGACCACCATAGATTATGAGAGAGAGGTGTGTACAACATCCCTGCCACATCCTACTACCACTCCCTCCATGGCCCGAACTGTGGGTTAACGATTACCTATTTTGAGAAGATCCATGATGTCATGAGGGAAGACTATGAGAGTCGGTCACGATGATTATAAGCGGTGTGCAATAAGGAAAGGGACTTATTCCTTAGAGGCCCTTAGTCTTGCACAATATCACATGGTGGAGTATTGAATCTAGGGGTTATTGATGTCTACCAAGTCAGTCAAGAGGTGAGTGGCACCCTTGGATCACGTAGTGCGTCTTGAAGGGAACGACGCACAAGGAAAATGGAAAGAGGTGAGTGGCACTCTTGGAGAATGTAGTGCATCCTGAAGGGCACTTCATGCAAGAAAAAATAGAAAGAGGCGAGTGGCACCCTTGGAGCACATAGTGCATCTTGAAGGGCACATCGTGAAAGAAAAAAAATGGAATGAGGTGAGTGGCACCATTGGAGAACCTAGTACGTCCTGAAGGGCATGTTGCATTGTTAACTAATAATTGAATAAACCTATATGGAATTAGAACGAATGATGTGATAAGAAAGATTTAGAAACAATTTTCTTAAAAAAATGTCGACCAACCTAGGAAATTAAATTATAGGTCTAAGTGATACTTGTGGTAAAAATAATAATAATCATCTTTAAACATGTGACAAGAAGGGGGTAAGAAATTCATTTAATTTATTAAAATCAAATTACTTTGGGGGATCAAATTTAAAAAAACAAAGAAAAAAGAAATGATTGTTTTTCTACATATGCTGATTAAAATTTATTAATTAGAAAGAAAAAGGTGTAAAAGGTAATTTTTCTACACTTTCTAATTTGAGTCTTAGATAAAAAGGGAAAAGAGGGAAACTTAAAAGAAATAGGGAACTAAGGGAAAAAGGGGAAACACAAGGAAAAAGAAAAATGACTAACTTAGTAAGGAATCTTGCCTTTAAGAACTTTCTAAATATGAACTCAACTAGGAATTTAGTAAGGGCGTAAGTCATTTAAAATGTGTAA
The DNA here is from genome assembly GCA_009831015.1 of Picea engelmannii. NCBI lineage: Eukaryota > Viridiplantae > Streptophyta > Pinopsida > Pinales > Pinaceae > Picea > Picea engelmannii. Next base: position 8,908 of record WSFP011402984.1, read on the forward strand.
GGGAATATGGGGACACCTAGGAGTTGTTTTAGGAATGATTTAGGTGGGTGAGGGAAATAGGAGTAATTAAATAATTAATGAAATTAATTTCTGGTGCAACTAGGGGGATGGGTGATGTGTACGGGTGAGGTTTTTCTGGATTAATTTAATGAAAAATAAATTAAATGGGAATTTGGGAATGAAATCACTTAGAAACTCTATAAAAAGGAGAAGGAGGAGTATGGATCTCTTCTTGGATGTGTAACGTTACGCTGCATAATTTTTTTCTTGACTGACTTATCTTATGGGAATTGGGATACCCATATCAGGTAACAAGTGGTAGCTCGACCTTGCAAGGTGAGCTAGTTGCTAGTTGTTATTTGGTTTAGAGTGTGTGGCCCCTTTGTGGCTCAGGGGGATAAGGGGGAAGAAGAGTACCCTAGATTTGGCTGGGAGGTATCGTTGAAGTCACGTCAGTCAACAAGTAGGAGTTGGATGAAGCATGCGGGACAACGACTCGGAGCTGTCACCTTGGGCTACGATACGCATGATTTTATTTCTGTACCTTTGTTTTTGTAAAGAATTTTTTTTTACTCAGCATTTTTAATCAAGAACTTAAAGTCATCATAGCTTTACACTCACTTCATGAATTGATTTCCTTGTAACCTGATCCCTGATTTTTGTGACTGTTATGTTTGTTTTAATGATTATTATGAATATATTGTGCTTTATCTTTTTTCCTCCTTCCTAGATCATCATTGCATGCCTGAGTACTCTGTTAGGAGCTGGATCAACGGTCGTCACTTCAGTGTTAATAGACCTATAGATCCTAATGCCCTTCTTTTCTATCTGTGGATGATGAGCGAAGGATAGTTTTTCCCAGTTGTCTACCCCTATTGATTGTTCCTGGTTGAATGTTTGTCTTGCACCTTCTTGCAATTGATTACCTCTACATATTGTTTATCTTTCCTCCCCGTGAACTGCTTATTATCCTCAATGTTTCATCTCTGCATTGCATTGGGCTTAACATTTATAACACCTCTACATTTTATTATATTTATATGGCAATATCCTCTATGTTTCAATACATTCAACAACATAACTTTTCCTCTACAATTCAATAGATTGTGCAGGGGAATTTTATCTTGTGTTTTAACACATCTAGCCTGCGATTTTCCCTCTGCCTTTTATTATATTTCAAAGATGAATTTATCTTGCATTTTAGCACTTAAACCACATTGAATCAACCCTTGATTGAATGCGACTGAAATTTTATTTACACATCGAATTTTTATTAGGGATTTTTCTTTGATGGATTGGTAGTTGATTTACTTGCGAATTTCAGTTTTTATTACAAAGTGTTTACCCTTGATTGAATGCGACTGGAATTTTATTTACACAATGAATTTTTATTAGGATTTTTTCTTTGAAGGATTGGCAAATGATTGACTTGCGAATTTCATTTTTTATTACACAACATTTACCCTTGATTGAATGCGATTAAAATTTTATTTACACAACCAATTTTTATTAGGTGTTTTTCTTTGATGGATTGGCAGTTGAAGGACTTACGAATTTCAACTTTTATTACACAATGATTTACCCTTTTTATTGTCAACCATTACCATTACCTCTGACCACAATTTGCAATTCTTATGAAAACTATGTTGCCAAATTTTATGGCAATGATATTTATAATTATATGTCATTTCCATATTAATAGAATTGGAGAAGGTTAAATGGTCACAAGGGATTCATAGAATTTAATGCATAATTTAATTCAAATTAAATTCAATTCCATTAGCAAATGACGAGGATAATTGTTCAGATGTTCCTCTCCAGCTTTTCCGACTTCAGAAAGAGATTACGAGCTATCATAATAGCTTTAATACCCAATGATGTGTTATGGTAGCATGCTTTTCTTTTGCTCAACCATTATCTGGTGACGTCTGGTAGTGAATCCTTGACTGAATAGTCAACGTGTTATTCGACTGCTCTTTATTATTTGAGTGCGTTTTATGGCTGCATTTTTTTGGACAGTAATCAATCATTTTTCGTGATTCCAAAACGGGTTGGTCCACGGTATTTTAATAGCAACAAGTATAGCGATTTTTGGTGAATGTGTGACAGAGAAGGAATACTTAACTCGTGACAGAGATTCATTATGTAACCCATGAATTAGATGTTCACAACAACACTTTTTATTTCCTATTTTATTTTACACGGCCACCTCATACAAATATTTCTTGTTATAACAACGATCTAGCATTATTTCCTTATTAGATACAATTGGTGATATCATTATCAAATATCGATAGATATCAGTTTTAGATATCAGTATTAGCTAGCGATGTTATACACTTAATACATACATTGATAGTGATGATTCCTAATTAGTAGATAATATATTCTTCATAAAGTTATATTGGGTAGTGTATTTTAACTTAGAAGTTAGGAAAAAATATTCTTTGAGTAAAGATTGGAAGTCGTTAATGATTATTGTCTAGTCTTAATTTATGATCAAATGATAAATTCATTAGAATTTTTACATTCTAGGGTTTATGACTTCCTTGTTTAGTGTTGAAATAGAAGGGTAAAAGTGTTGATTAAGTGAATTAATAAAACCCCCTTTTAAATGAAAGGGTATTTTGTTCCTTGAATATTGTTGTGTTTTTAATTTTAGATCAGTCGGTTACTGTGTGCTTGAATATTTTTTATGATGGTTAATGAAATCCACCTAGGATGTTGTGCCATAAAAGGAACCCACCAAGAGAAGACTCATGAGAAAATGAGAGATCTTTTGGTTAGTTGTGCAAATTTATTTTGAGCGATGTCATCTACGTCTTATCAACTCGTGGCTTGGGGGTGTGGGTGTAGTTTTCTTGTCAGTTATTTCGGCAACTAGCGCGCTAGATTTATCTTTATTCCTTGTTCCAGATACGTTATGTTGCGTCGGGGTTATTGTCACACCTATTGCCTAGGGATGACATGATCTGTGATGAGGGGATCATGGCGTGCCCTATTGGATAAAGGTGAATGATAACTTGGTCGAAGTTTGTTCTTTCCATTGTGGGTGTTTTTGATCATTGTAAGTTTATCTTCGACGCTTGGGTTGTAACACCTTAAAGAATTTTGGTTTTGCACACCATAGAGGTTTCTAGTTACTGGACGTCAAGGTTGTTGTGTCGGGATTGTGTATTTTTTCCTTTATCCTATAGGCATTGTCTTGTTTGTGTCAGGCGGGTAGTCGTTTATACCTATCTTTGGTTTCCTCATGTTTCACCCCATTGTTCAATGTTCTTTTTTGTTGATTCATGGTTGTTTGTTGCCTATTTGTGTGAGTAGTGTTCTTCGTCAGTTGGGGTGGTTAAACTGTTGTTGTCATTGCCTTTCAAAAAAAAAAATCTTCGTGATGCATCATGTGTAGTCGTAACGATGTGGTCATTAGATATGGTATCAAAGTGGGTTCAACCGATGACTTGGGATCACTACATCTTTCGTTGATGCGATTTTTGATTATAATGTTTCTAATTAAGTAGACTTATATTCATGCAGGTAATCATGGTTAGAGGACGCTGCAGAGGTAGATGATGGGGTGCTAGGGGAGGAAGTGCAATGCCTCTAGTAGCATCCACACCTAAGGGGTCTAACCCCCAGGGAGACTAACAGGTTGTCGGGCAGGAGAAGATAGGAGTGGGTGATGTGGTTGGGTTGATGAGGTCCTTTAAGCGTATGTCTAAGTCACTAATAATTTCTTTGGATAGAGATGAGGCCAGGGCACTGACACCCTCTAAGGGTCCATTGCGTGCTCTGGTCAGTACTGGCTTCATTCACTGCAAACTTGAGAAGGTCAAATTTCTCGATTTCTTTGGTGCCCTAGAGGGTGAAGCCGCTGAGGCATGGTTGGAGAATATGGCGATGTGATTTTTACTTCGCGATTATACCTCCAACATGAAGATACACATGGTGGCCTTTCAACTGAAGGGGAGCGATCTTCTATGGTGGAGGATGCTCCTGCCACAATTGAACATGGTTGTCAAAGATGTTTCATGGGAATTGTTCAAGGAATGGTTCCGAGAGAGGTAACTATTAGAGAAATTCATTGAGTGTCAGCTCAATGAGTTCAATGCCTTGAGATAGGGTGGTATTACGGTGCTTGAGTATGAGGCATGTTTTATAGAGGTTCTTTGGTATGCTCCACACCTTAATACTGAGAAAATTAAGGTCAACAGGTTCTTGTTTTGCCTTAACATCAGCATACGTGCAAAGGTTAGGATTCAGATGCCTCAGAACCTGCATGATGTCATACATAAGGCCCACGTAGCAGAGGAGGAGATTATTGGTGGGGGTTAGAGAAGGACTCCAACAAGACCAATAGAGTAGGCATCATCTAGTGCGCAGAAGCATCAGACACCAGCTAGACATACACTAGGATATCATGGATTTTAGAGAGGATCCACTCTCACTACACCTTGGCGATCCATGCAACAACAACGGACTCCTTACAGGGGACCCCAACATCAATAGCAACGTTGACCGCAACAACAATAGTTTAGGCCTTTTCAATAGAACAGACTAGGATTTTAGGATGGTGGGCCATCAGCTTCTACTTTAGGTACCAGGAGTACTAGACTGAAGAAGGGGTGTTGGACTTGTGGGGAGCCACACTACCAGCTCGACTACCCAATGGAGAGGACTAGAACATCTAGATCATTTGGACCCACTACCGTGGGAGATTTGGGTAGGGCCCATCAAATTCATGTAGTGGTGAATAACTGGCAGGCAGAGCACCAGTCGACTGTGCTTGAGACGTCAGGTACCATTGTTGACTAGAACCTTAGTATTTTGATAGATCTCAATGATACTGAGAGTTTCATTTTTGGTGTGGTGCTAAAAGGGATTAAGGTAAAAGAAGTTGAACAATATGAGTTTAGCTTTGTAGAGATGGATTAGGGAGACAAACACAAGGTTGGAGGGAAGGTTACGGGTTGTACCCTTAACCTGGGAGAGTTTGTCACTAGGGCCAACCTGTACATCACAATCTTAGGGTCTTATGATGTCATTATCGGTATGGAATGGTTGGAATCACATGAGGTGATAATCAACTGTAAGATGAAATGGTTGAGATTGGTCGATGATGAGGGACATAAACATGTGATTATAGAACAGAACCAAGGAGATTCCTTGAGGTTCATCTTTTCCTTGCAGCTATGGAAGATCATGCACAAGGGATGTAATATTTATCCAATCCTTGTGTTAAACGAGAAGGGTGTAGCAGAAGGTCTAGAACACCTTCCTATGGTGAGAGATTTTGTGGACATCTTCCCGGAGGAGTTACCTGGGATGTCGCTAGAGAGAGAATTGGAGTTTACCATAGACCTGAAATTGGGGACTAAACCGATAGCAAGAATGCATTATCAGATGTCAATCCCGGAGTTACAGGAGTTGAGAATGTGGTTGAAGGATTTGTTGTACCTGGGACTTATACGTCCAAGTGTGTCATTGTTGGGTGCGCCTATTATTTTCATACAAAATAAGGATGGGTTGTGGATACTCTGTATTGAATATCGTCAATTGAACAAGGAAACGATCAATAATTAGTATCTGTTTCCAAGGATTGATGATCTGTTTGATCAAATCAAGGGTGTGACGATGTTTTCAAAAATGGACTTGATATTAGGGTATCAGGGTATCACCAGTTATGGATCAAGGAGTATGGTGTCCCTAAGACCGCCTTTAAGATGAGGTTTGGACATTACGAGTTTACTGTTTTACCGTTTGGACTAACAAACGCCCTAGGGATATTTATGAGTTTGATGAACGAGGTGTTCCATGAGTACTTAGACAATTTCATCCAAGTATTCATTGACGATATTTTGATTTACTCTCAGATGATGGAGGAGCATGACGAGCACTTGTGCTTGGTACTACAGTGTCTATGAAAGCACAAATTGAATGGGAAATTGTCCAAATGCTCATTTTAACAATCGAAGATTCATTACTTAGGGCATGTCATCTTCAACGAAGGTATCGTCGTGGATCTAGCAAAGGTCGAGGCTATTATGGAATGGTTTGCGTTGAAAAATGTATCAAAAGTGCATAGATTCATAGGTTTAGCAGGATACTATCAACGGTTCATTGAGGGATTGTCAAATATAGTAAATCTAATTATGGAATTGAAAAAGAAGAACAAGAAGTTTGTTTGGACCGAGAAATGTGTTGAGGCATTTCGGAGTCTCAAGGAACTATTGAAAACAACACCGATACTAAAGGTCCCTAACATGGACGTGAATTTCTTGGTATGCACTGACGCATCCAAGGAAGGCTTAGGTAGAGTCTTGATGCAAGACGGTTGAGTGATAGTTTACATCTCGAGGAAAATGAGAATGCATGAGGAGAACTATGCAACTCATGATTTGGAGTTGTTAGCCATTGTATATGCCTTGAGAGTTTGGAGACACTACCTTATTGGATGAAAATTTGAACTAAAAATAGACCACTGTGGACTACAACACATCTTTACGCAAAGTGACCTGAACGCATGACAATGACGTTGATCAAAATTTCTTAGCAAGTACGATTTCAATATTACTTACATAAAAGGAACAGTGAACCGAGTGGCAAATGTATTGAGTCAAAGACCACACATCTTTTTAGTGTTGCCTCTTCATATGAATCTACATGAAAATATTCTAACTTTATAGTGCGACGATGACTGGTACATAGAGGTCAAGGATTTTATCGGACAAAACACAATGATGGCACCAATATTTGAAGGATTTACGTTGGATGACAATGGACTTTTGATATTTAAAAATCGAATTTACGTACCACCAAACGACGAGTTGAGGAGTTTGATCCTAAATGAGGCTCACAGAGCAGTGTACATGGCCCACCTGGGGGTCACAAAGATGAGGGCAGACCTTAAACCCTTATTCTTATGGAAGGGAAGGAAGGTAGGCATAGTCAACTATGTTTCCAGATGTCTAGAATGTCAGCGAGTAAAGGCTGAACATAGACATCCAACAGGATTACTATAGCCACACATTATTTCAAAATCGAAATGGGAGGTTATTTCATTGTTGGATTGCCACTGATGGCAAGGAGACATAACTCGATTTTTGTGGCAGTCAACACTCTGACGAAGAGTGCTCATTTTATTCCTGTACGTATGACATATTAGGAACCTAACATAGCTAGAGTTTTCATTGGTGAGATTGTGAGGCTACATGATGTGCCTGAGAGGATTATATTCGATCGAGGATCGATGTTTATTGGCTAATTTTGGACTAGTTTCCAAGAGACATTGGGAACCCAACTTAACCTCAGTACTGCATATCACCCAGAGACAAATGGGCATACCGAATGAAAAAAACAAATCTTGGAGGAAATGTTGTGCATGTACATGATGGACCAACATAAGTGTTGGGAAGAATTCTTGCCACTGGTAGAATTTGCATATAACAACAGTTACCAAAGCACCATTAAAATGGCGCTTTTCGAGCTTGTTTACGGGTGACCATGTCAGACACCTTTGAGTTGGGATTGACTTGAGGATAGTGTCTTGGTGGGACCAGAAGCGATTAAATAAATGGAGTATCAAATGCAAACAATAAGATAAAGGATCAAAGAAGCGCAAGATAGAAAAAAGAGTTATGTCAATGCGCACCGTGTCGACCATAGTTACGAAGTTGGTGATCGAGTCTTCTTGCAGGTAAAACTGCATAAGAGTTCAATCAATTTTGGAAAGGGAGATACACTCTCTCCTAGGTCTGTGGGAACTTTAGAGATTATGGAGAGGAAGGGGGGCATGGCCTATCGACTAGCCTTTCCTGATTCTTTGAGGCTTATGCATGATGTTTTCTATGTATCTATTTTGACACATTATATTAGTTATCCTACACATGTTATTGACCTGAGTTCATCCCAGGTATCTGACGAGGGTACGCTCATGACTGAGCCAATCTACATCCTGGATCATCACATTCGATGGCTATGACATCGAACGATAGATCAAGTCAAGGTCCAGTGGGACAACTATAGTCTGCACTCAGCGACCTGGGAGGACACATATTATATGCGTCAACAATTTCCATTTTTGTTTGATAGATAGACTTATGATACTATGATACACATTTTTCATCACTTATGTACTATGAAACTTCAGGATGAAGTTTAGACCAAGAAGGGGTATGTAAAATCCCTCTTTTGCGCGCACTCAGAGAACTTATTCTTTGAGGACACTTCCTTTAATGTGATCCATATTATTATACTATTGTTCGTTTGATTATGATTATGAGGCATTATGGATATGATTATATATTATGTTGTGTATTTACATAGACAAGTGCTATTGAATGGGTTCTCCTGAGTGTGTAGGACTTTGGACCTCAAGGATGCAAAGGCATAGATGAAACCCCTTGGACTCTGGATCGAGTCAAGGAGTTGACTATTGGGTTTTGATTATTGTTTATATGACATATGCACATCTTATTAGATGTTATGATGATTGATTTTATTTCTGACATGATTCGTTGATGATGCAGGATGACAATATCTTTCCGACTAGAAACACATGTGGAGTAGAGGGGTCACGCATGACCACCAGAGACGTTGAGGGAGAGGTGTGGAAAACATCCCTGCCACAACCTACTAGCATTCCCATCGTGGCTGGAACTATAGGTTAATGATTACCTATTTCGAGAATATCCATGATGTCATGAGGGAAGACTCTGATCATTGATCACAATGATTCTAAGGGGTGTGCAATAAGGCAAGGGCCTTATTCCTTAGAGGTCCTTAGTCTTGCACAACATCACCTAGCGGAGTATTGACTCCAGGGTTTCTAATGTCTACCAAGTGAGTGAAGAGGCAAGTGGCACCCTTGGAGCACGTAATGCATCTTGAAGGGAACATCGTGCAAGGAAAATTGAAAGAGGCGAGTGGCACCCTTGGAGCACTTAGTGTGTCCTAAAGGGCACGTCGTGAAAGAAAAAATGGAAAGAGGCAAGTGAAAACCTTGGAGCACGTAGTGCGTCCTGAAGGGAATGTTGTACAAGAAAAAAAAATGGAATGAGGCGAGTGGCACCCTTGGAGCACCTAGTGCATTCTGAAGGGCATGTCGTGTTGTTAACTAATAAGTGAATAAACCTAGATGGCCTTCGAACGAATGATGTGATAAGAAATATTTAAAAACAATTTCCCTAAAAAAATGTCGCCCAACCTAGGAAATTAAAATCTAGGTCTAAATGATGATTGTGGTAAAAATAATAATAATCATCTTTAAACATGTGACGAGAAGGGGGTAAGAAATTCATTTAATTTATTAAAATCAAATTCCTTTGGGGGATTAAATTAAAAAAAAAAAAAAAGGATATGATTGTTTTTCTACATATGCTAATTAAAATTTATTAATTAAAAAGAAAAAGGTGTAAAAGGTAATTTTTCGACACTTGCTAATTTGAGTTTTAGATAAAAAGGGAAAAGAGGGACACTTAAAAGAAACAAGAAACTAAGGGAAAAAGGGGAAACATAAAGAAAAAGGGAAACATAAGGAAAAAGCAGAATGACTAACTTAGTAAGGAATATTTCCTTCAAGAACTTTCTAAATATGAACTCAACTAGGAATTTAGGATGGGCGTAAGTCATTTAAAATGTGTAAGGGAATACGGGGACACCTAGGAGCAATTTTAGGAATGCTTTAGGTGGGTGAGGGAAATAGGAGTAATTAAATAATTAATGAAATTAATTTTTGGTGCAACTAGGGGGATGGGTGACATGTGTATGGGGGAGGTTTTTCTGAATTAATTTAATGTAAAATAAATTAAATGGGAATTTGGGAATGAAATCAATTAGAAACTCTATAAAAAGGAGGAGGAGGAGGAAGATTATGGATATCTTCCTAGATGAGTAACGTTACGCTGTAGAATTTTTGTCTTGGCTGACTTGTCTTGTGGGAGTTGGGATACCTAGCTCGGGTAACGAGTGGTAGCTCGACCTTGTGAGGTGAGTCGGTTCCTAGTTTTTCTTTGGTTTAGAGTGTGTGGCCCCTTTGTATCTCGGGGGGCTAAGGGAGAAGAATAGTACCCCTAGCGTTGGCTGGGAGGTACCAGTGAAGTTACTTTGATCAGAAAGCAAGAGCTGGATGGAGCGCCCGGGACAACGAATTGGAGCTATCACCTTGGGCTACGATACACATGCTTTTATTTTGAATGGTACATTAATATTGATCTTTATCTTTCATTTATGTAGCTTTGTTTGTGTAAATAAAAGTGTTTTACTCAGAGTTTTTAATCAAAAACTTAAATTCATCATAGATTTACACTCACTGCTTGAATTGATTTCCTTGGAATCTGATCCTTGATTACTATGACTATTCTGTCTATTTTAATGGTTAATATTAAGAGATTGTTCTTTATCTTTTGTCCTCCTCCCTAGATCATCAGTCCACGCCTGAGTAGTCAGCCACGAGCCGGATCGACGATCATCACTTTGGTGTTAATAGACCTAGAGATCCTAATGCCCTTTTTTTTGTGCCTGGATGATGAGTGAAGGATAGTTTTTCCCGACTGTCTACCCCTATTGAGTGTTCCTAGTTGAATGTTTGTCTTGCTCCTTCTTGCGATTGATTAAATCTCGTATTGTTTATCTTTCCTCCCCGTGAACCACTTATTATCCTTGGCGTTTGATCTCTGCATTGCATTGGGATCAGAATTTATAACACCTCTGTGTTTTATTATATTTCTATGGAAATATCCTTTGCATTCAATACATTCAACCAAAAAAAAAATCCTCTGCAATTCAATATATTGTGCAGGTGAATTTTACCTTGCGTTTTAACACATCTGGCCTGCGATTTTCCCTCTGCCTTTTATTATACTTGGAAGAAAAATTTATATTTCATTTTATCACTTAAACCAGATCAAATCCACCCTTGATTGAATGAAACTGGAATTTTATTTACATAGCAAGTTTTTATTAGGCATTTTTCTTTGATGGATTGGCAATTTATTTACTTGGGAATTTCAGTTTTTATTACTAAGCGTTTACCCTTGATTGAATGTGATTGGAATTATATTTACACAACAAATGTTTATTAGGAGTTTTACTTTGGAGGATTGACAGATGACTAACTTGTGAATTTTAGTTTTTATTACAAAGCATTTTCCCTTGATTGAATGCGACTAGAATTTTATTTACACAACAAATTTTTATTAGGCATTTTTCTTTGAAGGATTGGCAGTTTATTGACTTGTGAATTTCATTTTTTATTACATAGCGTTTACCCTTGATTTAATGCGATTGGAATTTTATTTACATAACAAATTTTTATTAGGTATTTTTCTTTGATGGATTGACAGTTCAATGACTTGGAGATTTCAGTTTTTATTACACAACGATTTAATCTTTTCATGGTCATCCATTACCATTACTTATGACCACAATTTGCAATTCTTATGACAACTATGTTGCCAATTTTTATGACAGCGATATTTATAATTATATATCATTTCCATATTAATAGAATTGGAGAAGGTTAAATGGTCACAAGGGACTCATAGAATTTAATGCATAATTTAATTCAAATTAAATTAAATTCCATTAGAAAATGATGAGGATAATTGTTCAGATGTTCCTCTCCAGCTTTTTCGACTTCAAAAAGAGATTACGAGCTATCATAATAGCTTTAATACCCAACGATGTGTTATGGTAGGATGATTTTCTTCTGCTCAACCATTATCTGGTAGCATCCGGTAGCGAACCCTTGACTGAATAGTCAATGTGTTATATGACTGCTCTTTATTATTTGAGTTTGTTTTATGGCTGCATTTTTTTGGACAATAATCAATGATTTTACGTGATTCCAGAATGGGCTGGTCCACTGTATTTTAATAGCAACAAGTATAGCGATTTTTGTGAAGGTGATTTTTGGTGAATGTGTGACAGAGAAAGAATACTTAACTCATGACAGAGATTCATTATGTAACACGTGAATTATATTTTCACAACAACACTTTTTATTTCCAATTTTATATTTACATGGCCACCTCATACAACTATTTATTGTTATGACAACGATCTAGAATTATTTCCTTATTAGATATATTTATAATTGGCGATATCATTATCAAATATAGATAGATATTAGTTTCAGATATCAATATTAGCTAGCGATGTTATACAATTAATACATACATTGATAATGATGATTCCTAATTAGTAGATAATCTATTCTTCATAAAGTTATATTGGGTAGTGTATTTTAACTTAGAGGTTAGGAAAAATTATTCCTTGAGTAAAGATTGGGAATCCTTAACGATTATTATCTAGTCTTAATTTATGATTAAATGATAAATTCATTAGAAGTTTTACATTCTAGGGTTTATGGCTTCCTTGTTTAGTGTTGAACTAGAAGCATAAAAGTGTTGATTAAGTGAATTAATAAAACCCCCTTTTAAATGAAAGGGTTTTTCATTCCTTGAAGATTGTTGTGTTTTTAATTTTAGATCGGTCGGTTACTCTGTTCTTTAATAGTTTTTATGATGGTTAATGAAATTCACCTAGGACATTGTGCCATAAAAGGAACCCACCAAGAAAAGCCTCATGAGAAAAAAAGAGATCCTTTGGTTAGTTGTGAAAAATTATTTTGAGCGATGTCATCTATGTCTTGTCGACCCGTGGCTTGGGGCGTGGGTGTAGTCTTCTTGTCAATGATTTCGGCTCCTAGTGCGTTGGATTTATCTTTAGTCCTTGGTCCAAATAGATTATGTTGCATCAAGGTTGTTGTCGCACCTATCGTCTGGGGACGACATGATCCCTGATGAGGGGATCTTGGCATGCCCTATTGGATAGAGGTGAATGATAAATTGGTTGGAGTCTGTTTTTTCTGTTTTGGGTGTTTTTGATCTTTGTAATTTTGTCATTGCCTCTTGGGTTGTAATGCCTTAATGCGTTTTGGTTTTGCATGCCGTAGAGGTTTCCATTTACTGGTTGTCAAGGCCGTTGTGTCGAGATTGTGTATGTTGTCCTTTATCCTATAGGCATTATCATGTTTGTGTCGGGTGGGTAGTCGTTTCTACCTATCTTTGGTTTCTGCATGTTTCATGTCATTTCTCGATGTTCTTTTGTGTTGAGTCATGGTTGTTTGCTGCCTGATTTTTGTGCATAGTGTTCATTGTCAGTCGGTGTGGTTAAACTGTTGTCTTCATTGCCTTTCAAAAAATAAAAAATAAAAAATATTTCCTTCGTGATGTGTCGCATGTAGTCATGATGATGTGGTCGTTACAATTGCCAATTTATACCAGAGGTTTATGTTCGGATTCTCCCATATTGCACGGGCTCTCAGCCTAGTAACCAGGGGTGGTGGTAAGGAAACATTTGTGTGGGGCCCATCCCAAAAAACGTCATTCAATGATTTGAAACAATTATTTTCTCAACCCTAGTACTCTCATTATCAGACTTGCAATAACCATTTGAGATCAAGACAAATGCTTCAACCTCTATTGTGGGCTTTGTTCTCACTTAGCAAGGCCACCATGTGGACTATCATAGTGAGACACTATATGACGTTGTCCGTAAGTACCCTACTTATGACAAAGAAATGTTCTCCATTGTGAAAACCTGCCGCCAGTGAAGACATTACATTCTTGGATAGGATATAGCCATGCACACTAATCATAAGCCACTACATTTCATGTAGACACAAGGAAAATTGTAGAATGAATTCCATCAAAAGTGGTCCACATACTTGCAACAATTCCATGTCAACATAAAGTATAAAAAATGAAGTGCCTGCTAATTCATTGATTTCCTCAGTCGACCACTAGTCACGACACTCACCATGGTGCTAGACTCTTACTTCCATGAGACCTCTGAATGGCACCAACTCTATGAGACATAACCATACATTTCCACCACCTACCAAATGTTGGGTGAAAAATCATTTGTTTTCAATTTCAGTATTCAGGATGGGTTGTTGTGTTGTTTGGGACATATATGTGTTCCATCAAGTGAGTGAGAGAAGATGATTTTGGAAGCCCATTATAGTCAGGTGGCAAGACATTTAGGCATCAAAAATACAGTGGCAATGTTGCAGAAACATTCCTACTAGTCAAAAATTCGACAATATGTCAACAAGTATATCAGGTCCTACACTACCTGCACTATTGCCAAACTGAACACTAAGAAATAGGGCATGTACACCCCTCTGCCTACTCCTAACAGGCCATGCGAATCCATCTCAATGGAAAACATGTCAGGACTCTTGTCCACTAAGAGGGGAAATGGCTGTGCTTTTTTGTTTGTTGATCGCTTTTCTAAGATGGCAGTTCTGGTAACCTGTAAGAAGAGAATCATAGAAGAGGCCACTGCCAAGATCTTCTTTGAACGACTCTGGGTACATTTTGGAATCCAACAAACCATTGTATCAAATTAGGACATTCAATTTCTTAGCACATTCTGGTCAAGCCTATTATCACTACTGGACAATAATCTCACCAAATCCATGACCTTCCACCCCCAGAAAGATGGCCAAACCGAGGTCATAAATCAAATGATCGTGCATATCCTATGCATGTACAATTCCAACCACCCCTGCACATGGGATGAGAGTATTGCTTATGTTCATCATAGCTACAACCGATCCCTACATATCTCAACTGATCACAGTCCCTTTCAATTGGGATTGGGATTCCAGCCATTGGGTCCCATGGATATTTCACTACCCCTTATGGCCACCCTGACCGACTCGTCACCTGCTCCAACTGAAGCTGAAAAATCCACCCGGTTCATTGAGTGGATCTAGCACATCCTCCAACAAGTTCAAGATATTTTATAGAAGTCCAATTCCAAGTAAAAGGAGTGTCGTGATCAACACTAGGTGCCACATAAGTTTAAGGTGGGAGACAATGTTTAGTTTCACTAGAAAAAATAACTCCATATAGAACCCCATCAAAATTTTCATCCACTCCATTATGGACCATACACCATCACCAAGGTTCTAGGTCACAATGATTTTGAGCTCAACATTCCTTCTTTCCTTGTCCTACACCCATTGTTCAACATGGATCTCCTTCGGCCTTATTTCCCACCATTATTGGACACCTTAGAGATATCTGAACAATTCAAACAAACATAGCTCAACCCCAACTACATACAACAAGAATATAATGATTATATTTTGGACTCGCCAGCAAAGGATCCACCTTTATCAAGTTGTCAAAGGAGGACAACTCCTGTACCAACGCAAGTGGCTCACCCGTGGCCAAATTCAACAGAAATTTCATCATATTATGGGGGCACTCAACAAAATGTAGACCATTTCTTCCTAAATGGGGAGGATTGATCCATATGGATGTCGATGGCCTCCCAACTATTCCAATTGGCTCATTTTGGCAGTTTTCCAATTTGGTAGTTTTTTCCAAGTTTTTGGGTCCCTGACTTTCGAGGTCGTTTTGAGGCCCTAAACAATGTTCTCAGGGCTCACTACAATTGAAATATAGATGAATTCATAGCATGACAACAACATGTGCATTCCTCAGATAGACCTTTCCAATGGGCTATCGTTTGCCTAAAACAAAGATCATATGCAAATGTTATGACCCCGAGAAGTTGATGTACTAACTTATCACAATGGGGCCCTCATGAAATTTGGTGCTTCATATCCTATGGTTAGGTTTTTGTATGTCTAGGGTTTTTCTCATTTGTGTTTATTGTAAAATATACCATTGTAACCTATCAATCATTGCCACACTGTCACTGTGAAATATACCACTATAACCTGTCAACCTGTCCAACCTATCACAACAACTTGTACCATTCATCAACCTATACCTCAAATTATACCATCAATCAATTCATCAACCATGCACCAAACTTGTACCAACAACCACTACATCAAACATGCACCAAACGTGTACCAACAATCTGTACCCAAAATCTATACCAACATAGGTACATCAACTATGCACAACAAAACTTGTCACAACAACTTGTCTCATCAATCTCATCAACCAAATCGGATCTACTCACCAAGATCAATCACCAAGACTTTTAGGAACCAACTATCAAAATAGCATAAAAAACCTCAGAATAAGTACTCAACACCTTGACAAAGAGAGAATTTCAAATAATAATTCTCTTCGATGGGGCAACCTCCTTATACACCACATAATTTACAAATACAAGATGATTCCAAATTAAAAGGTCTCCTTGGTATATATTGTTGGAAGATTGATTGTTGTCATTGATGTCAACCCTAGTCATGGGTTTTGGACCGCAAGATTGATAAAGGTATTTGGACATGAAGGAAAATGAACATGCATATACAACACCCATGAATGGATAGTATACATCATGCTATTTCCAGTGGTATGTGGCACGCCACATGGATCCTCATGGTTGAGGAGAAATGAATTTTTTAAGATGAAAAAGTGAATTGAAAAAGGAAGTACATGTAGGCCCTGAAAATAATTAAAGAAAATAATTAAAAAATAAGAAAGTGTCAGGTCGGCCCTAATGTTAAAAGGAACTGACATAAATGGTATAAATAAATATCATTATTCATTCATTTGATACAAGTCAAATTTTAGAGGGAAGAAGAAGTAAAAGAAGACCGGATTTCAAGGGAGGATGAAGTCTTTTGGTGATGTGTTCTAAGGTATGTTATTTTCAGGTCATCTTACCATTTTTTCTATAATTTTTTTTTAGAACGATTCAGATGGTGAAATCGCTATGGTATTGCGAAGACATATCAAGGTACCTCTGATAAAAATTTCAGCTCTTGATTCTCTATAATTATGGAGATACACTCTGTGGAATATAGGGTTTGTGACCAGTCCTGAAAGTAGTCAATAAACAGGTGTTCTGGGTAAAACAGTCATAACGTTTTCATATAGACTCCAAATGAAGTGGTACCACTTCCATTGGAAATAGTACGGACTGTAGTTTCTTGTGTGTGAATTTTAGAATCAGATGTTAAATATTGAGCACGGGGCATGCCATACAAATTGGGTATTCTGAACAGACCATAATTGAATAAAGTCTACCATTCTTTCTATAACCTCTTTTGGGGGAGGATTCAAGGAGTGAAAATTAGAGGAGTTTCAGAGAATACATTGAGTAAAATTATCTACAGGATCAGAGTACTCCAAGAATTGAATAATTGCAGAAATTGAAGAAGTCTCAGAAAGCATTATCAGGTTCTATGTGATG
>ML858653.1:7023-26046 GCA_009831015.1 Picea engelmannii
AAGCCAAGTGGATTGAGGTTGGAAGGGTGAGGGAACTATACCCTCATCTTCACATAGACTGAATATAGTCTTTTGGAGGTCCAAAAGCTTCCCAATGGGGAGGTGTGATCAGGGGATCAAATTTTGCTCAAAAAATTCAAAGTGCTCGGAATCGTTTCAAATCGAACGAGAGCGTAGGCCTCGTCGTTACGAACCCAACGCAACTCGTTCAGGTTCAAACGGACGTCGGGAGCGAGAGATATTGCGATCTGTTCGAATCGTCAAACAGGCAAAAAAAGGGACGTTGACTGTGCAGTCCGTATAGTCCGTACAGGCTGACATGGCAGAGTCCGTGCGCTGACGTGGCAGAGGTTATGTGGCAGTTTTTGATTGGCTGACAGTTGGGCGAATCATGTTTCGACACGTGGCAGTTTTTGGTTTGTGGTTGGATGCCACRTGGCCCAATCATGGGCCGCCACGTGGCATCATTATATTGGTTCAAAATTATATGGAGTCTGTGGGATTCGAACCCCGGACCTCCCCCACCGATCAAAGCCTTTGTAAAGTCCTCCCTGCCAACGGGCTATGCATTATTCCTTGTTAACTATATGCGTTTGAATGTATTTGAATTAAAGTAATGTTTGTTATGGCGGGGGGTCGGGCCGGGGCTTAGCCCCGATCCGTGGTTTTGTTGTGTTAACATGTGACCATAACCATAACATATGCGCGGGAGTTGTATTATAAACGGAGCCCAGTCCCGAGGTTAACACATAATCACAGTTCAAACACGCGGGGTTTACGTTTAAGCCTCTGGTCACATGACCTATGGCATGTGACCTTGCCACGGAGCACACGAGGAAGTTATGATTTAAACTTAGCCCTTTTTATATTTGCGCGGGGTCACATGGACCCATGTGCCCACGAGCTTGGCGGTTAGGGGCTGGCGCACCCATAACCGTCCTACAGTTCGCATCGTTGGCGTGGTTGCGTTCGGTGCCGGGTTTTTACGCTTTAAATAGCGTGTGTGCTAGGTTGAATGAACAAGGGTGCAATTTGTAGATGCAAAGACAACAAGCTTGAAGGGGAGACTTCAAGGAACCCTAACTTCTTCGTTTTTTGACCAAACGAGGTGCCGAAAAAGCCCAGCTAGGGGTTTTTGGACGCTCTGAAGCCATTGGAGTAGTCTGTTGGTCATTTTGAGCATTGTAAAGCACGTTTTTTAGCACTTTGAGCAAATAATAACAATGATCCATTGGAAGCTGGACCAGGAGATGTAGCCCAAGAGAGGGGTGGACTCCTTTATCATTTGTTGTGTAATGTGTTTATGTTCATTGATTATGCTGTTGTTTATATGCATCTTAAATGAGTAAATCCTATTAATGATGTGTTGCAAAGTTGATCCATTTGCGTTTAACACATAAACTTTACTTGCAAATATTTTCAAGATTTCAAGTCTTCTTCATTTTTAGATCAACCCCCATCAATGAGAACCAAAAATTTTTGCCCTTGCAACACCCCTCTCATCCTGAAAGTGTTGTATTTGGGTACCCCACTAATGGATGTCGATGTTGCCTTCTCTTCTGTTGCAGTGTCGTGGTTTGCCTCTTCCTCTTTTGTAGTTTCGGTGGTGTCTTCTTCTATGTTCTGAAGGTGGCTGAAATCTTCATCCTCCTCATTATCGAAAGTTACCTCGATGTAATGTGCCTTTCCTATGCCCATGCATTTGTGGGATGGATCCCAAGGTTCTTTGCATGTATAGCACAGTTTCTTCCTCCTCAATTCTCTTCTAGTGTTTTCATCCATTCTACCCCTTCCTCTGTCAAACCCCCTTTGGTCTCTTCCTCCTTGGTTCATGGGAGGTCTTTGGTCTCTTCCTCCTGTATTTAGAGGTGGTCTAGGGATGAATTTAGATTTCGCTACTGGGCCTAGATCTCTTTTCCTCCATATAGAATCCTACAAGTTGGTAGGCTTGAAAGCCTTTACCCAACCCTTTAAGGGTTCCATCAATCCCTCTGTGAAAAGCATCATGAGTCTTGACTGAGACACATCCTGCACCATGACTTCTAACCTTTGAAACTCCTCAATATACACCTATAGTGATCCTGTCTGCCTAAGTTCGGTGAGTTCCCTGAAATGTAGTTTTGGATCCCCCTGGTCAAACCTGTCAATAAGCCTCTGTGTAAACTCTATGTAAGCCACGATCTGATTGTGGCCTAGTGTAGTTAACCCATGGTACCACCAGTCATGAGCTTTGCCTTCCAAGTACATGGTGGCAAACTTGATGGCATCCATCTCTCTCATAGGGTTAAGTTGTAGGTAAGTGTCAAGTTTCTGCACCCAAGCCTGTGCAGTCAACTTTGAAGATCCATCAAAATAGGGGATTTCCATTTTACCAGCTCTGTGTTCTAACTCATAGTTGTTCCTGTGGTATGGCATGGTTTTACCTCTGAGTTTAAACCCACAATACTAATCTAGAGTGATTTGCCTTTGGACTGCTACGCTCAGTGAGTTATATTCCCTGACATACTGATCGAAATTGTCCTCAATTTCGTCTTGGTAGTTTGGTTGTGTCTGTTCATCCAAGAACGAGGGTAGATAGGGCCTATGGGTGGTCCTGCTATGTGTTTGTCCATGTGGTTCCCCTCCTCCATGGATTTGTCCCTCAGTGTGATAATGGGGAATGTGCTCCTGCTACTGTCTATACCCCCCATGAGATCCACTAGCCTCTATGTTTGCATATGATTCTGGTCCCTTTCCTCCATGAGTCAAATGTAATAGTACCTATGAGATCTTATCTTGGTTGGCACTTACCTTCTCTAAGGTCTCCCTTAACTCACTCTGACCCCTACGCACTGTCTCCTGGTTTTCCTGTAAGTGGGTGACCAATGCACTCTCTGTCTGAAGTATAGATTGATGTAATTCCTGAGCAAAGTTTGCTAAGACTTATGGTTCACTGTCCTCACCTGAACCTTCCATGTCTGCCTCTGGTTCGCCTACCTGCTTCCTACGTATGCCCATATAGATACCACTGAGCTTCTGCATGCGCTAATCCCCACTGGCTGGGAGGATGAACGCTCTAATACCATTGTAATGTTCCCAAGCCAATTTTTTCGCTGGGAACACTAACTGCTCACTGCTAACTGTTGTGTGTATGTTTATTTGCGGGTTTTCTCTTGGAGTTGCGTTTTAGGGTTTATAGATTCAGTTATCAAACATGTGAACATAGATATGAAGATGCAACATATGGAAATACAAGAGATAACAAGAAACACCGGATATGGAACCAAACAACATAGATCTGACCTTTATTGATATAATATGAAAGAACCTGATACAATAAGAATGCAGATCTGGAATAACATCAGATAGATCCACTAGCTGGGGTATGAGCTGCTACAAAATGCTCAGGATAAGAAGATATAAGCCTCCAAAGGCTAAATACAAGCTGAAGACCAATACAAGATGAACCAGGGTCAAGTTCAAACCCCCCTGGTTGAAGATACACCTTCCTGAATAACTGTGAAGGTCCAATATTTCGTCCTAGCTGCTGGAAGCCTTCAAATGCAAACAAACTGTCCAGAATGATAGATCGGGGCAAGTAGAACACCCTCCTGAAGTCTCAAGCCGAAATGTCAAGATCTGCTCTTCCAAATGTTGAATCCTCAAGTAAAACTGCGCCCTCCTGAATACTGCCAAGACCCAATATTTCGGCCCTGATGAAGGAGACCTCTAAATGCTCTGAAACTCTCTAGAAAGATGGATCGGGGCAAGGTGAGCCTCTAGGTGAAGTCTTGGGCTGAGATCTAAAGTTTTTCCCTTCCAAACTGAGTAGATCTACTTTCCAATAGCGCCCTCCTTCTCTCCAAATCTTGTCAATCCTCTAGGAAATCAAATGGCTAGTGTAACTCTCTCAAAATGCACTAGATATGATGATGAAGGCCCTACATAGAAAACCCAAGTGCCCAAATGTCCAAATTCCTTCTCAAGCTCCTAGATCGAATCCTCCTTCATCCAATGGTGCACCCCCTTGCTGGAAACCCTCCAAGTTATGCCCTGTTGCTGCCCTGAATAGAAGATAGTACCTGTAGCTGAAGTAGAATGGTGTGGGTGGAGTATTGCATCCCCGAGACCAAGCTTGGAACAAGAGAGGTGGGATCTTTCACCACCGAGTTGTCCTCTAGGGTTTGTATTCTCAAAACCCTCAAAACTGTTGTGCTCTAGAGCCCAAAAGAAAAATGCAATAATCATCCAAAGGTGAGTGAGAGGTGCTCCCTTGCCTTTCCTTTATACCTCCAATCTTTTTCTCTGTTGAGTTAGTTAACCCCTAGGGTTAACTCCTAACTCAACCTCACATGTTCTATTTCTTCATTGAGTTACTTTACCTTTTCCAAGTCAACTTACTATTATAACGTTGAGTTTAGCTGACTTCTCCCCAGAGTGCATGAGACTATAGTCTAGTGGGGATGACTAGACCACTCAGTCTCTCCAACCCTCTTCATCAAGAGGTGGGGGACATTACAGGATAGGTATTCTCCTAGTTGTCGCCATCTTGTGGTTTGGGTTGGGCTTTGCCCAACCTACAACCTGTGCGATAACAGTTTCAATAGTTTCATCTTAGGTAGATGAATGCTGCATTTTGCACCATGCATAACTAAATACTGCATTACATATCTCACATTTTCCCCCTTTGACAATTCTATTGGAGGGCAATATTGAGATGTACACATAGTTTGCAGCTTGGAACTCCTATTTCATCACCATCTTTGTGTTCAAGTTGCTCAAATATAAAACCTTCAAAGATATCTACACAGCTTCCACACATCTCCAAAATGATTGTCATGGAAAACAAGTCACCTTAAAGCTTTCAGGAACACAAATCATATCTCCAAAATGATAGTCACTGCAAACCAGTCACCTTAAAGCTTTCAGTAAACACAAATCATTAGATATTTAAATTGAACCATGTCACTAAAACATGTAAACAAGTCCAAGGTGTATTATAGATATCTCCATCCCTTTGGCGGATCTTAGAGGACAACACTAAAGATTACCCATTCATTCATCAGTCCAGAAGAACGCTAAAATGATGAGAAACAGGAAAGGACATACAAATGGATGGTAACTTTGCCTTGAAAACTTGTATACAAATACAGAAGTTGAATGATGTTCAAATTTGCACCCCAAAACGAATCTTTCTACGGCATTTCAATCAAGTAAATTTTGTGTTACAAAAGAGACATTTTGTACAATGTGGTGACCTATTACTGTCATGAATTCTCAATGATTAATGTTTTTTATTATCACGGCAATTGCTGCAAACAATTTATGAAAATAATCAACTACAAAACGTTCTGCATAGCAATAAATTTGTAAGCGCACTTGAAATCCATTCTCAACGATCTACAAGGACAGATTCACTCCAAGCGAGCATCATATCTCGTGTAACAACTGGGAGTCCTGTAACAATCACAAGAAATATAGCAACCGTATATAAACAATAAATGAATGTTAATGGACTGGAATAATTGAAATACGGTCAGACTAGAAGAAAAAAAGGTTCCAAGCATCGGATAAGCCATGGAGCTGAAGTAGAAATTAGGATTTACCTTGAACAAGATCTATAGCCAAGGAAGGAATATCAAATTCCCCTTCAACTAATCTGTAAATGTCCATAAGCTGTAATAGAATTGCAATAGTTTTAGTGAAATAATCTAATGCTCAATTCAATGCCAATCAAGCAAATGCAAGTGATTAAAATTTAGATGCTATGTTATAGATTAAATTTGAAATATCTAGGGCTCGAGTAATTGACCTCCTGAATATGCAATTTAGAATCTTCAGTCAAAGCCAAAAGAAGTTTACGCCGAATACTAGCATCTACTATTACCACTCGAGCACCATCCTTAAGTGTGTCTGTCAGATCTAATTTTCTTTCGACTCGTCGATTTCCTATATCTTGTCTGCAGGTCACAAAGTCATGAAAAGATGAGCATGACTTCCATAAAACGTAAAAGGACGCAATGTCTGTCCTAATTCCATGTTTCAATAAAGAAGAAATCTACGGTGTGACGATAGAAAGAGTTGTGTATTACAATTCAGAGTAATCTTAATGAATGAAAACTGTGATACATGTAGAATACATACCCACTCTGCAACCATGAAAGCTACAGGTGACACTGTAGCTGTACATAAATGTATAAAGGAAAAAGAACCAACAAACAGACATCTCAAAATCAAAAGTAAAATAAAAAAGATATTCACAGAGAGAGAAGTTGCCCACCTGCTTGCTTCTTGCAGTGCTGGATTCCGACTCATAATGGCTACCTGTTCCTTAGCCAATATAATGAGTTTTTCTAAGCGTTTCCATTGAAATACTCCGTCTTTAAAAAGCACCTGCTTGAACGTATACAGAGTATTAAGATGGCATAAAATCTGAAACTTTAAACAAGGACAGGTACAGAAAGTAAGAATATATCTTGATATCATAACTTTTAGATCTTTTGATCTACAGAATTTAATGCTCTCGGATAAGATCTCTCAAACATTACAATAAGTTGAAATTATAATTTTTCTTTAAGCTGCTCTTTACCCTGGAACTTGAAAAACAAGGCCTAAAATATGACTTCTGGCATGCATATTGAAGAAGGATTATGGAAACTGTGAAGAAGATGACTTCAAGAAAGGATACTGATGTATAGAGAATATGGCTGTTATATTCCTTGACGGAAGAATTATTTGAGATGGTAGGAGGATAAGTCAACTGAATGAATCATCAGTAAGTCCACAATAAAGATTACTTATAAGTTAGGGTTATGAGAGGTTTCCTCTATCTTGCTATTACAAAAACAGTAAGGGAATTTCCCTGCAAACTACATGGCTAAGAAAGACACAAATGAACGAAAGCAATGCACCTTTTTTTCCAACTGGAAAATTCCTCAATTATATTAAGATATAATTTGTTTTAATAGACGAGATAAGTTACAAATCACTGCTATGTGTAGACAGCTGCAGTAAAAAGTGATGGAGAATGTTACTAACTGTTCTATAGATTTATAAAAAATAAAAGTCTGCTGTTCTTTTTCCAAGGTGTATGACAAATGACTTTCTGAAATTTTTAAAAGAAAATAAGAACCTGAAATTAAAATAGTGTGATATGGAGGGGAGGGCCCTCATTGCCTTCAATCCATAAATTGTAGTTTAGGATTCCCACTTTTTTTTGTAGTGCCCTCTTTGAAATCTGATCCGCTGACTTGTTGTGCTCACGATAAATATGGTTGCAGATGAGATTTCTGAAGGTGGTTTGCAGCATTCTAATTCTGTCCTTCCAGGCTGTAAGGGAGATAGCTTGGAGGTCTGCCCTGTTATTCAACCATTCTATAATTATTTTGGAGTCCCCAAGCACCTGTAGGGTGTCTAAATGGAGTCTAGAGGCCAAAAATAAGTGGCCCAGGCACCCAAAAGCTCAGCCCTGGTGTTAGTGCCTGGGCCACAGTTTAAAGTCCATTTATAGAGAGTGTTTTGCATGGTTTTGATCAACCCTCCAGCGCCACTCTGAGTGCCATCTGAAAGTGCTGCTCCATCAAACCACCCTATATTTGAGTCAATTAAAACAGGTTCCTTCTGAAAATGTTGTAGTAATGGTTTGTGGACAAGAGTAGCATTCCAAGTGTTGTAAATTCCCAGCGCTTTGTAAGCAGCAACACTAATGGAGGGAGTCCCATTTTCAAAAATCGATTTGTTTCTTTCCAGCCATGTTGTCCAGCAAATGAGGGAAGGAAGATGTGAGTGTTTATGTTCCTTTTGAGCCCAGGTATCAAGACAGTTTGGGAGCGAGTTGCCTTTCCCGGACAGGTATCATTTTGGACTGGTACACATGGGGAGATGATCAGTTCGGACCTCCATGGGGCTGAAGAGCCCATCAGATGGATGTTGAGACCCCATCAGGGGGCAAAGACAGGGCAGAGATGGATCATGGGCTTTGCACAGAAGAGAAGGAGGACGTCTTGCAAAGGCACCCAGACAGAGCTTGACCTAGGAGGGTTGCGCCCTTTTTCGGTGGAACGTTGGTCTTGGAAGGCCTAGGACGTCACCCGTGAGGTCCATGACATCATCCTTGCTTCATGGACGTTTTGACAGATGGACAGGGCAGTTTGGCACGTGTTGTAGCTTGGAGAAACCCAAAGAGGGCTAACGTTTTTCTCTTGGAGGCTGCATTTGCCCTAGAAGGGGCTAACATCACCCTAGAAAGGGGATGGCGTCCTTTTGTTGCTTGATTAGGGTTTTAATTTGACATTTTAATGTAAAAATAGTATGATTTAGTATTTTGGCCTTGTCGGCCTTTTCATGACCTAAAATGTAAAATTAGGTCATGTTACAGTATATATTGAGGGTTTTCACTCTCATTTTATCATCATATCTCACTCACCACTTGGTGAGGTCTTAAATTTGCGCCCTATTCTAGGGTTTTGGCTGAAATAGTGAGGCGCACTTGTTGAAGGAAGATTTTCTTCGCATATTTTGGCATTTATCTCGGTGAAAGGTGTTACAACTAGGGTTTGCTACTTGATTTCTTGGTTAAATGTCAGTAAATTTCTGCAAAACTTTTTGAATGAATGGTTGTAATTTTATTTCTCTTGCATTTATGGTCATAATTTGTTGAATAAACCCTAGGGGACAAGCATACATTGTAGGTCCTTGTCTCATGTCCCCATCAAGATTCTTAGCCATTTCATTTGCTGAAGTGAGATAGAGCCTTGCCCTAGAATTACTCTACTCTTTCATGCTGAAGAGGATTGAGCCTAGCCTTAGCTACACTCTATCCTTCCTCTTCTATGCTAATCGTTTTTACTTCTGTGAGCTAAGAAGAAGAAGACGCATCAGGGCCTAGTTCAGCTACACCTTGATGAGTCGTTTTTCTAGGGTTTGCTGGTAAAGCCTTGCCATAGCAACACGTTGCCTTGCAAATCCTCTTGTCTTAGTTTTATGCCACTTCTTGTGCTAGTTGTTTTGCCATTGAGTTAAGGAAGGAGGAGAGAGCACTGAGGCCTAGTTCCCCTACACCGAAGTGAGCCTCTCTCCCCTAGGGTTTTGACTTTGAGGCCTTGCCATAGCAACACCTCAAAGCTGAACCTTCCAATCCTTAGCTTTACTATCTTCTTGATCCTTCAACTCTTGCGTCCTCCTTTTGACTCCATTAACCCTGGAAACGCACTAATCTAAGACCAAGCTTGTGAATGTCCTGATCAAAACCACTCTCAACACTTTGAATGAAACCCTAACTACTAACCCTAGCTTAAAAAACTAACATTGCTAATCTACTGCTGTCGTCATCTCTTTCTATTAATATCACTTGTGCAGCTAACGTTTTTCTTATGAGCAATTGAATGGTTATTTAATGGAATTACTTGAATGAAGTGTTGATTATTACATTGAATGCCATGTTTTTCTTAAATATTTATTGAAGAAGTGACATTATATATCATTGTTATTTCATAAACATTGACTTCGTCAATATTTATTATTCAATTGCTTATATATATCAGATGGTCATTTATTATATGAAGTACTAACCAAGTGAGTGAGCTTGCACATACATATTTCTTGTTGCTTTGTCTCGGGCAGGTACATATCTTTTGGCAATACTTCTCTTCATTGGCTGTTAGCCGGACTATCTACTCAGTGGTGACTTGTGAGGGGGGGAATTTACCTTTGTCTTACAATCCTTTTGCCTTTCTCAAAACCCCAGGTCACCGGGGACGTCTCCCCTGGGCTTAACCTCCCTAAACAGAAAGAACCCTCCTA
The DNA here is from genome assembly GCA_009831015.1 of Picea engelmannii. NCBI lineage: Eukaryota > Viridiplantae > Streptophyta > Pinopsida > Pinales > Pinaceae > Picea > Picea engelmannii. The sequence goes on from ML858653.1 coordinate 16,804, forward strand.
TCGAGGTGACATTGGGTAGGATTGGTTCCAGTTACGCCAATTTGATCTATTTTCATCTATCCACTTTCCTAACTACAAACTGCGTGATAACACAGTATACTCGACATATTTGTTCAATGGAGTCGCCACTTGGAAAGGAAGCAAACAAAAACAACCAATGCAAGTTCAAAGAATTTTTAGTTCTTAAAAAAAAAGTTAAGTCGTTTTGACCAAGGATAAATGACTTATCCCCGGCAGCGGTGCCAAAGATGTTGTCGTCCTTATACACACTTGCAAACGCGAGCTAAGTCCTGCTCACTTATTGTGTTCTTGGAGGCACAATGCCTAGGTTCAAAGCCCACACTTTCACTTTGACTTGAACCTCTTTCGTCTAGGCTTACTCCTAGGGAAGCCGAGGGGGGTAGACCCTAGTTACTAGATGAGATTAACATTATGTTCTAGGAGTTGGTTTTAATTAGTTTAAGGTTGGGGGAAAATCTAGCCTATGATGCAAAGGCAACAATGCAATGTGCAACAATTCAATTATGACAAGCAAATCCTTTTCCTAGGACAACTAAGACTAGTGCCTAAGATTGGGCAAAAGGGTCAACTAGATTCAAGAAGGTTGATTACACAAGATTTACAATGATTACAAAGATTACAATTAGATACAAACTAGATACAAAATGAATAGATGATACAATCATGAACAAGATACAATAGCTACAACAATGAACATTCTAAAACCACCACAAGATTATGGCCAACAATCGATACAAAGAATCAAAGAGATTAACTAACCATGTGCTTGTATGTGCAAGAATTAAAGAGTTAAACTTGCATGTAAATGTGAATGTGAAAGAGTGCTTGCAAGTGTTAATTAAATGCCAACCATCAAAGATATACCAATAATGAAGATGCCCAATGTTGTAGTGAATTAAGGAGTTGATTAAAGATTATTAAGTGATGAGTGACTCCTAGTTAAGTGTCAACCCAAAACTCTCCTCCCCCAATTACCAAGTGGTTGTTGGATGCTTAAGAAGTGAGGCAACGAGGCCTACCCTAGCTTCACAGGTCAACCCTAAGATCCGAGTACTCCTGGAAAGGATGCCATGCACCGTGAGACCATCCCCGGCCTAGCACCTTCCGTTGCCTTCCTCAAACCCCATTTTAAATGGCGAAGATAGTGAGTTATGGTGTCATATTAAGTCTAATAAGTTATAAGGCCTATGGACTAAGTGTTTTTAGGTGTTTGGGTGTGTTTAAGTGACTTTTACTTGCCCAAAAAGTGTCAAAAAGGGCCAAAACCGAAACTTCAAAACAACATAAAATGTGTTCTAGATCACTAGATTATTGCATGTAAACCACATATAGAACTTGAAGGAAATGCTGAAAATAAAGATTGTTTTTATACCATTAACATGCCCATGTGTGTTTGCAAATTAAAACATGAATGCTTAAAGGACAAGAGCTTGCAAGTAAGGAAATATTGAAGCACAAGATTTAATCCTATGCCTCCATGGGCTTAAGCTAGTGCTTAGTTGTGTGACATCTACTTCTAGATGATTTTAATCCATTAAGCACAACATAGAAACTAAACAACTAAACTAGTCATACTATATTGGGGGTTGGCTTTGCCAACTTCTCATCCAAGGTGTAGGCAACAAGGAAAGCAAAACTTGAAATAAAATATACAAACCACTCACAATGGCACAAGGTGGAGGCAAGCCTTCCTATTTTGTACCTGTTATCGCGCAATTTGTATTTTAGGTCACAGGCTATAGGATAGAGGACAAACTGACGTAACAGGAACCTTCCCCACCCAATGTCACCTTGATGGGGAGGTTCTTTATGTTTAGGGAGGTTAGCCCAAGGGAGACGTTCCCGGTAACCTGGGGTTTGAAGAGGCAAAGGATACAAGATCAAGTGTTAAGATTTCCCTCCTCGCAGGTTACAACCAGTATCTGATAGTCCGGCTAATCAGCCAATAAAAGAAGTGTAGGCCCTGTTGAAAACACCTGCCCGGAACAAGATAATAACAACACAATATATATATTTGCAGGCTATAACTCAAAGGGTTAGTACTTCTTCAACTATCTGATTTCATTTAATAAGAAATGCAATAGATACAAGATGAAAGTCAACGTTTTGTTAATTAGCCTAAGAAAGATCATCAATTCATCAATATCTACCAAATGACCAAGCCTACAGTATATCCAATCAATAATTTGTTCAGTGAATGCTTGACGTCATCATCCAATTGCATATTATTACACCTTTGTTGCGTCAAGATGAGATATTCACTATGACGTCAGCCTTTATTTTGTTAGTAATGTTAGTTAGGGTTTTGAATTTAGGATTTTAAAAGATGGTTTTGCACACTAAAGGCTCAACGTTGTAAGTCTAACCAGTGCCTTAGGGTTTATGGAGTCAAAAGTAAGGGCACAAAGTCTCGGGAGGATAAAAACTTAGAGACTGGAAGGTAGGGTTCTATGATGCTGCAAAGGCAAGGCCCTAGAATCAAAACCCTAGGGGAAAGAGGCTCACTCCGGTGTTGCTTAAGCAAGGCCTCGTGCTCTTTCCTCCTTCTCTAAATACACTTGGCAAAACGGCTAGCTCAAAGTATAAATTTAAGGGAGAAAGTATTGCAAAGGCAAGGCCTTCAAACCCTAGATGTAGTCCAACTAGGCCTAGGACGTCTCCTCTTTTCAACCTATAACTTCAATGCTAGCTCAGAAAAGAGAAAGAAAAGTGTAGCAACGACTAGGCTATATCTTCTTTTTCAATGGCTGAAAACTATTTCTCAACAAGGGGACATGTAACAATGACCTACTTGTGTGCTTGCTACCTAGGGTTTTAAAATCAGCAAATTTATAAGCAAATGCAAGAATACTAACCTACAACCATTCAATCAAGAAGTTTTGCAGGAAAAACACTTACATATCATGAAGAGAAGCACATGCAAACCCTAGTTGTAAACCTTCCATGAGAGAAATGCCATAAATGCTAAGAGAAATCCTCCTTCAAGAGTAGCGTCTCACTTTAAAACACCAAAAATACCCAACTAGGGCGCAAGAAATAGTGTCTCACAAGAGAGTGAGTTGTGTTATGTTCAAATGAGGGAAAAACATCCTCAATATATATCAATCCATGACCTTTAATCTACAGAATAGGTCACTAAAACAACCGACAAGGCTGACTACAAAATTTACACTGTTTTTACATTAACTGCTAAATAAAAGACACAAAATGAGCAAAAGGTGGGACGTCAAGCCCTTCTGAGGGAGACATTGGCCCTTTTTGGGCATGTCCAGCATCCAGAAGTCAGACGTTAGCCCTTTTAGGGCTCCTCCAAGCTGCTACACGTGCCAGTAACCTCATCACACTGCCACAAGCTCAAGGTGACGTCCTGTCCATCAAGAGGAAAACGTTCCATCTGAAGTGGGTGATTCCCCCTAGGTCGGGCTCAGCCAAAGTGTCCTGGGTGGAACGTCCTTCTTTCTTCATGTGCAAAGGCCCATCACAACACTGTCCTGTCTCTGCCATCCCAACAACCATCTGATGGGCTCTTCAGCCCCATGGAGGTCCGAGCTAATCATCTCCCCATGTGTACCGGTCCACTGGTACCTGTCCGTCGGGCATGGTCCTGCACGTCAAAAACTTCACCCTCCATGGGCTCATTAGTACTCAGGATCATAGCAATGTCAATAATATCAAATGCATGCATAAGACCCCTAGCATATCATCTAATAGCTCAAAGACATTACACTGACCTACTATACAAAGCCGAAGAAAAGACAAAGTGCCCTGTTGGGCCAGCATCCACAAGAAGAGGAAAGTTTCCAAAGGACATTATTCAAGCCATGTAATACGAGGTGATATGGTCTAAGGATGTCCAGACATAGTGAAGACCAGGGGTAGGTATTATCCGTGGGTACCTTTGTAGGAGGCGAGCTGTACCTGTCATGGATGCAGTTCTTTCCAAGCCCTTTATTGCCTTTGTTCTTTCTTTTATTTATTACTTTTTCTTTCTTTTTGCTTCAAGGTCTGACCAAAAGACACTACCTTGGCGTGGTGACCAACGCTGACAGTGTTACCCACAAGTATTTTTGCAGAAATGATAAGGCTGGCTCGTGATGAGACCTCATTTCCCTTGGCCATGCAACCAAGGGTCATTGCCCTGGCGTGGTGACCAGATAATGGCAACGTCATACTGCTAGATACCTATGAACATAATGGGCCGGCTCATGATGAGACCTCCCATCCTCTTGGCTAGGTCTTGTTTTATCATTTTTCTTTGGGTCCCTTTTGTTTCTTATCGAGAGGCTTTTTATTGCCTTTTCGGGGATCCCTGGGCAAGGCATCTCTAGGTTTTATTTCCTATGGATTTTATTTTTTACCAGCTGCTTTTACCTCCTGGGCCTTTAGCCCCTTCTTCCCACAGGATAAAGTGTAACCCCTCAAATAGGTCATCCTAATGCCCGGACTAGGGGAATGGGATGGATGTATGGTAGACAAGATGTAAAATGATAATATGGTGGGAGCGGACGATGACTCTTCAAATCCCCCCTGGTGGCTAACCAAAACCCATGGATACAAGCTTGCTAGGGCACCCCGTTAATCCCCCYAACAATGGTCAAGTGGGTTAATGTAAGATCCAAGCAGTTGTCAGAAATGTAAGGAACCTGATGCATATATCTGAAGGTTATAACGATCAAACATGACACATACCATGATACCTGGACCAATTACCTCATGGAGCAAGAGTCTTCTCTGATGCAAGTCCAAGCTGATGGTGATGGATGTTGTTGCTGCTGACAGGACAATTCTGGCGAAGAAGAAGAAGGATGGGCCCTCCAGGGCCATGCTCTGGTCAATCCTGCTCTCGGTACTCCATGTCTAGGAACTGTGGGCCTCGAAACATGATCTCCTAGTTATCCCTAGAAAACGGGGATAACAGTACCAAAGGGGGTTGGAAATAAAACAACTAAACTAATACTAAAGCAATCCTAGCCACACAACCTTGCCCTAATGACAAGTGGGGCAAAAGAATGAAAAAATTGTAGAAATTAAGATATACACCCTAGCCTTACGATTTTGGGGGGTGGCTTTGCCAAACTCTCACCCAAGGTGTAGGCACTAACAAACTTTACAAGAACAAAAAATTAATTACAAGAATACAAGCCTCAAGGGACTCCCGAGGGCTTGCTACAATGCTAGAATGAAAGACGAGTGGTTGGGTGTTGTTACCCAATCAAAGGAGAAGTTTTTGGTGTGTTTTATGACCGAAAATGGGCAACATAACCCCTTGACCTAGTAAGAACCTGCAAAAACCAGCAAGCTATTGCTTGCTGGAAATGCTGCAAAACACACAAAAGGGTTAATTTTTTTTTCTTTTTTTTTCTGAAAATAATATTGAATTTATTGATCTATCTAAGAGTGTTAGCCAACCAAATCTGATATGAAATGAATAGAAAATAAGATAGGAAAGACTATGAAGTTTAGGTGAGCTATGAGGGTAGACTCTTGCTCGAGGCTATCCCAACAAAACCCTTGAAGCAAACCCGCAACTTGTGAACCAATGTGAGATGAGAGGAAATAGAAGGCAAGATAAAGAAGTAATACAAACTAATTTGCACTACTTACTATCCTACTCAAGTAGATCTACAACTACACTATTGCATGATCTATCCAAGCAAACTAATTTGCTTTAGATATTTACCCTAGATCTCAAATAAGAAAATACAAGGAACAAGATCACCTCATGTGCATGGAAGTAGCAAGATTAATCTTTGTTACTTCAAAATCCTCCAAAGCCTTTCTATTAATCCAAGGGAGAGATTGCAACAACTAATTTCTCCAAGCCTCTCAAGAGCAAAATGGAGTGAGAGCAAGATGGACAAATGAGAGAGAGAGATGGGGCAAGAATTGGGTAGCATAACAATAGCACAAGAGATGGTAAGAAATGAGTGAGGGAGGGGTTCTACTTATACCTTGAGAGGCAAAGTGACCCCTCCTGGATCATTGCCAAGTGTTACAACACAAGCCAAGGTTGAGATCTCAAGGAGGGAGGGCACTTTTATCGCACAGTTTGTAGATAGGAGAAGAGGCTACAAAGTAGAGAGTCAAACTGGCGTAACAGGAACCTATCCCACCCAATGTTACCACAATCTGATGGTTCTTTCTCTTTAGGGAGGTGAGGCCCAGGGGAGACGTCCCCGGTGACCTGGGGTTTTGAAGAGGCTAAAGGATAAGCAGACAATGACAAGTTCCCCCCTTCACATATCACCACCAAAGCAGATAGTCCGGCTTATAGCCAACAAAGATAACCAAGTAGAATCCCTGCCTGAGAACAAAGCAACAATAAATTGATACATGCAGGCTCTAGTTAGTACTTCATATATATCAAAGACTATCTGATATTCAATATAAGCAATTTGAAAGTAAATGTTGACAAAGTCAATGTTTACAAAATAGCAATAAAATAATGTCACTTCACCAATAAATACTAGAACGATATGGCATTCAATGTAATAAACCAACACTTTACTTAATTAATGCCTCTAACTACCATTCAATTTCTCATAAGATGAAACGTTGTTGTAATGAAGATGAAATATCCAATAATGACGTCAACAACTTAGGGTTAGTAGGGTTAGCTAGAGCTAGGGTTAGTGTAGTTAGGGTTTCAATTCAAAAGCTTTGAGAGTGTTTAGAATCTAGATCAAGTTCTACTTCAACGTTTGAGGTCTTAGATCAGTGCCTTAGGGTTTAATGGAGTCAAGAGTGAAGGACGCACAGGTTGAAGGAGGCAAGATTTCAAGGACTAGAGGAAAGAGTTTTGAGGTGTTGCTAAGGCAAGGCCTCAAAATCAAAGCCCTAGGGGAGAGAGGCTCACTCCGGTGTTGCTAAAGCAAGGCCTTCTGCTCTTTCCTCCTTCCCGGCAAGACGGCTAGCTCAGACGAAGCACAAAAACAAGACAAGAAGGCTTAATGAGGGAGAGTGTGGCTACAACAAGGCTCTTTCATCAAACCCTAAAAGAAAACGGCCCTAAGCGTAGATAACCTAGGCCTGGGACGTCTTCTTCCTCTTGGATTCTAAATGGTACAGCTAGCACAGGGGAAAGAGAAACAAGGAGTGTAGCTACGACTAGGCTCTCTTTCTCTCCTTCAATGGTTGAAAGTTTCTCTATCAGGGGACATGAGACAAGGACCTACTTGTGTTCTTGTCACGTAGGGTTTTGATTCAGCAAAATAAATAAGCATATGCAAGAAATTAGACTACAACCATTCATTCAAGAAGTTTTGCAGAAAAATACTTACAATTCATCAAGAAATAACCATGCAAACCTTAGTTGTAACACCTTCCTTCAAGAGAAACACCATAAAATGACAAAAATTGTCTTCAACAAGTGCACCTCACTAGATTAGCCAAAACCCTATAATAGGGCGCAAATTTCAGACCTCACCAAGTGGCGAGTGAAAGATGATGAAAAAATGAGAGTGAAAATCTCTCATTTATACAAAACCTTGACCTAATTTTACATTTTAGGTCAAGTAGAAGCCCGACAAGGCCAAATTATCAAAATCATATTGTTTTACATTAAATTGTCAAGTAAAAACCCTAATTAAGCAGAAAAGAGAGTAAAAGCCCCTTCAAGGGAGGCGGTAGCCCTTTCTAGGGCAAATGAGACATCTGGGAGAAAAACGTTAGCCCCTAGGGGCCTCTCCAACATGCCACACATGCCACTGCTGCCCAGTCTGCCTCCAAAAGCGTCCATGTAGCTGGATGACGTCATGGTGAAGATGGGGACGTCCTAAGCCTTCCAAGGCTAGTGTTCCACTGAAAAGGGGTCATTCCCCCTAGGTCTAGTCCTATCGGAGTGTCTCTGGTGGAACTTCCTCTTCCTCTCAGGTGAAAAACCCCTGATCAAGCTCTGTCCTGTCTCTGCCCCCCTGATGGGGTCTCGACATCCATCTGGTGGGCTCTTCAGCCCCATGGAGGTCCGAAGAGGCTAAAGGATAAGCAGACAATGACAAGTTCCCCCTTTCACAGATCACCACCAAAACAGATAGTCCGGCTTATAGCCAACAGAGATAACCAAGTAGAATCCCTGCCCGAGAACAAAGCAACAATAAACTGATACATTCAGGCTCTAGTTAGTACTTCATATATATCAAAGACTATCTGATATTCAATATAAGCAATTTGAAAGTAAATGTTGACAAAGTCAATGTTTAGAAAATAGCAATAAAGTAATGTCACTTCACCAATAAATACTAGAACGATATGACATTCAATGTAATAAACCAACACTTTACTTAATTAATGCCTCTAAATACCATTCAATTGCTCATAACATGAAACGTTGTTGTAATGAAGATGAAATATCCAATAATGACGTCAACAACTTAGGGTTAGTAGGGTTAGCTAGAGCTAGGGTTAGTGTAGTTAGGGTTTCAATTCAAAAGCTTTGAGAGTGTTTAGATTAAGTTCTACTTCAATGTTTGAGGTCTTAGATCAGTGCCTTAGGGTTTAATGGAGTCAAGAGTGAAGGACGCACATGTTGAAGGAGGCAAGATTTCAAGGACTAGAGGAAAGAGTTTTGAGGTGTTGCTAAGGCAAGGCCTCAAAATCACAGCCCTAGGGGAGAGAGGCTTGTTATCCCCGATATCTAGGGATAACTAGGAGATCGTGTCTCGAGGCCCACATGATCCCAGACATGGAGTACGAGAGCGGATCGACTTGAGCATGGCCCTTGAGGGCCCATCTTTTCTTCTTCTCAGCCAGCTTTTGTCCTGTCAACAGTACCAGCTTCCATCACTACCGGCCTGGGCTTGCATCAGAGAGGACTCTTGCTCCATGAGGTAATTGGTCCGAGGTATCATGGTATGTGTCATATTTGATCGTTATAACCTTCTTATGTATGCATTAGGTTCCTTTCATTTCGGATGACTGCTTGGATCTTACACTAATCCTCTTGACCATTGTTGGGGTAATTGATGGGGCAACTTAGCAAGCTGGTATTCATGGGTTTTGGTTAGCCACCAAGGGGGGTTTGCAAAGCCATCGTCCGCTCCCACCATCTTATCACTTTTCCATCTTATATCCCACTCATCCATCCTGTTGTCGCCCTTATGCACACTTGCAGACGTGAGCTAAGTCCGGCTCACTTAGTGTGCCCTCGGAGACACAATGTCTAAGCTCCTGCCCACACTGTCACCTTGACAGGAACTTCTTCCGTCTAGGCTTACTCCTAGGGAA
>ML858654.1:7636-26095 GCA_009831015.1 Picea engelmannii
TTTGGTTTATGTAGATGATATTATTTTTGGTTGTACTAATGAATCATCTGTCCAGTGGTTTGCTAATTCTATGCAAAGAGAATTTGAAATGTCCATGATAGGAGAACTGTCATATTTTCTTGGCTTACAAGTAAAACAAAGCTCTGCAGGAATTTTTATTTCTCAAGAAAAATATTTGAAAGAGATGTTAAAGAAATTTCAAATGGAAGATTCCTTTACAGTTAGCATACCTATGGTGGTTGGTTGCAAGTTGAGTAAAGATGATATCTCACCTGATGTTGATCAAAGGACATATCTCTCTATGATAGGTAGTCTTCTATACATCACAACATCCTGTCCTGATATAATGCAAGCTGTTGGAATGGTAGGTCGTTTTCAGTCTGCTCCTAAACAAAGTCATTTGGTAGCTGTCAAAAGGATATTTAAATACTTGAAGGGAACAATGACTTATGGTCTGTGATATCCTAGAAATCAGAATTTCCAGTTAACTGCTTATTCAGATGCATATTGGGCAAACTGTGTTGATGAGAGAAAAAACACCAGTGGAGGAGCATTCTTTCTGGGTGACTCATTAGTTTCATGGCTTAGTAAAAAGCAAGGATCCATTTCATTATCCACTACAGAGGCAGAATACATTGATGTTGCTACTTGCTGCACACAAATTTTATGGATGATACAAACTCTTGCAGATCTGAAGATAACTTACACTGATCCTATTCCAATTCATTGTGATAACACCAGTGCCATTAGTGTCTCCAAAAATCCTGTTCTTCATTCCAAGACTAAGCATATTCCAATAAAGTACCATTTTCTCAGAGAACAAGTTACAAACATAATTGTTCAGTTGAATTATATTCCTTCCAAAGAACAGATGGCTGATATCTTTACTAAACCATTAGCAGCGACCCCTTTTGGATATCTTCGTAAAAAATTGGGGGTTATAATTACTTGTGTCTAATCTGTTCACCTAGTCAGGGGGAGTACTTATTGAATATCTGGGGTATTTACAAGAAGCTTATAGTCGATAGGGGGAGTATGTTTTTGCAACAATATCAGGGGAGGAATGTTTCTTCTTTGACATTTGATGTCAAAGGGGCAGAAAAGAGTTTGGGAGGAGAGTTAGTCGAGTCCGAATGCAGGCAGGTGCTTGTATTGCCATCAATGCCAAAGGGGGAGATTGTTGGCAAATATTTAACAGACAGTGAATGGCATGAGTACAGGAAGAATGTACAGAGGATTGGCGAATGGCATGAGTACAGGAAGAATGTACAGAGGATTGTTGGCATGTTTTACAGGCAACATATACTTGTCATTAATGGCAAGTACAGTAGTGATGATGGCATAAGTACAACAATGATGATCAGTGGTGTAGTGATAATCGGGGAAGAGCAACAACTGTGTTCGTTGGATATCTCTCTGAATTCCCAATGGTCGTAAGATCTGAATAAGAGAATCCTGAAGAGGTAGGCCCATAAGGTTTGAGAAGAATTTATGTTCATTGGATCCTCTTCAAATTATCGATAGAACGAGGGTCGTCAGATCTGAATGTAGACAAGAAGAGCGCACTGAAGAGGAGGACAGATCTCAGACGTTAGATCCAAGCACAGGACTCGACCATCGTTGGATCAAGGAGAACCTGCATTTTATTTAAAGTACAAGGAGAAGTGGGTGTACAAAATTATGAAAGAAGGAGGACCATCCATTTACGGGTAGGACACATGGGGATAGATCGTCAGTTCGCTAACTAGAGAGTCAAAGGAACGATGTTCCCTAACCTCTCGAAATCGTGATATGCAAAATCGTGATATGCGAAATCGTGATTTAATCTCAGCCTAAGGTTGAATCTGGACCGTTGATTCCAGTCCATGTCGAAATTTCGGGGATCGAGAGTTGGAGATGTCAAGTAATATCATCCACAGGAATCCCGATTTCATGATATGCGAAATTGCGATTCAATCGTAGCCATTGAATCAAGATTAAATCTAGACCGTTGATTCCAGTCCTTATCAGAGTTTCGTGAATTACAACATCAAGAGGAAAATAAACAATGCAACAAGAATTATGAAATCGCGATATGCGAAATTGCGATTTAATCGCAGCCATTGAATCAAGATTGAATCTGGACCGTTGATCCAAGTCCATTTCGGGGTTTCGAGGATCGAGTGTTGGAGATGTCAAAGAATATTAACATAAAGAATCCCGATATCGCGATATGCGAAATCGCGACGTAATTGCAACTGTCAGATCAAGATGTGATCTGGACCGTTGATACGACTCCATTATGGAGTTTCATGGATCGGGACTTTGAAGTGACAAACACAATGAATGTCAAGAGTGTTGAAATCACGATGTGTGAAATCTCGATTGAATATGAACCATTAGATCAAGATGTGATCTAGATCGTTGATCCAACTTCTTTACGGAGTTTCGTAGATCAGGATTTGTAAGTGACAAGAACATTGAACATCGGGAATGTCGAAATTGCGATATGAAAAATTGCGGAATGATCTGAACCGTCAGATCAAGTGTTGATCAGAGGGTTATTGTTCTCTCTCACCATTAACTCCTCAGTTTCGAATCTGTTAGTGAAAGGGACTCATGATTGTCGATTAGTTGGTGTTTCAGTTGCTGAGACAGTTGTCTTCCTTTTGTCTAAGGAGATGGGAAGTTGAGCCACCATGGGTGTGTATAAAAGAAAAAGAGACAGATAGTGTGAGGTAGGTCGTTCGACATGAGAAATGAATAAAAATGTAAGAAAGGGAAAATCAGACAGCGCAGAGTGAGATGGAGAATATGCACAGTGTGAGATGAAACTCAGGAAAGAGTAACTGATGATGAAGAAAACTTGAAGCTGAGAAGAATGACAGAAGAAGTTGATGCAGAGCAGACCTGCTGAACAGACAGAGGAATAAATGAATTGCAGAATAGTTAGAAGATGACCAGATTTACAGAACAAAGAAAGATTGGTAAGAATTGATTTATCTGTGTAGTTGAATGTTTATTTGTTCATTTATGTCATAGGGAGGTTGGGAGGTGCTCGGGAGGACTATTGTCCTCAGAGGTTCAAGTGAGAGCTTCAACACAGGAAGTTGTAGCTTCCATCTTATTGCAGCCAGAGAAACCAGGGTGGTAGGGTGGTGCAAGGGAGAACAAGTGTTCTCTGTTATACAGGTTGGAGCCTGTGTAACTAGAAGTTGGTGCTTCCATCCAATTGGTGCTGGAACATTAAGGGAGTTGGTGCTTCCTTATAGTGGGTGATAGAGAAACCAGAGAGTTGGTGCTCTCAAACAAGTTGCATCTTGTAAAACAGAGGTAGCAGCCTCACATTGAGTTGGTGCTCAATTATAGATGATGTACAGAACTTAAAAGACTGCCTATCATTTCGAAGAAGAAGAGGTTTTCTCCCTTTATGGGTTTCCTCGTGAAAATCTGTCTCTGTGTATACCTTATGTGTGACTGATGCTCTTTAATTTTACTGTCCATATGTTGTATATTGTTGGTGATCACTTGAAGAAAGATTAATAGTTTTAATAGACTTAAAATTGCTTAAGATAAAAAACAACTGATTCACCCCCCCTCTCAGTTGATTTAGTAATTTCAACAGACCTCACTTACAAACACGCGTGCCACATCAGTGACATCATGAGTGTCTCTAACCGGAATAAAATGAGCACTCTTGGTTAAGTTATCAACTATTACAATAATGGCATTGTGTCTATGAGATGTGAGCGGAAACCCCACCACAAAATCCATAGATATGACTTCCCACTTGGACATAGGGACATCATGTGGTTGTAGGAGACCTGTCAGGTGATGGTGGTTGACTTTCACTTGTTGACACTCTAGGCATTTGGTAAAAAAATGGACTACATCGCACTTCATGCCTACCCAAAAGAAAAGCTTCCTCATGTCTGCATGCGTCTTCTTCACACCTGGATGTGCACAATAAAGTGCTCTATGGGCTTCCTTTAGTATGATGCTTTGAATATCCCCATCTTCGGGGACGTACATCCTTCCTCGATATCTTAACATTCCGTTTGCTTCCAGACTATATCCTTCATACTTTGGATCTAATTGCCTCCCACTCTGGAGGTTTGAAGTAACCTTTAAATACCAACTGTCTCCATGGAGTTGCGTCAACACACGTTCCCTCAGATTGAATTTTAAGGGTACCAAGGAGAAGACACGTGGCCTCCTACTCAAGGCATCCGCGACCACATTCTCTTTTCCCTTGATATATGAAATACCAAAATCGTACTCACTTATGAACTCACTCCATCGCCTTTGCCTAGCATTCATATCCCTTTGAGTGAAGAGATGTTTTAAACTTTGATGGTCCATTTTGAGCTCAAAGTTTCGCCCTACTAGATAGTGCCTCCAAAGTTTCAGAGCTAACATTACAACTGCCAACTCTAAATCATGAGTAGCGTAAAGTTCCTCGTATTTCTTCAACTTCCTTGATGCATAAGCTATCACTACTCCATCCTGCATTAGAACTACCCCCAACCCTTGCTTTGAGGCATCTGTCCAGACTGTGAAGTCCTTTTCCATATCCAGAACTCATAGAATTGGTGCACTAGTTAGTAACCTTTTAATCTCGATGAATGCACTATCACATTCTTTTGTCCATTCATACCTGACCCCCTTGCGTTGTAAAGTGGTGATGGGTTTCACTATTTTAGAGAACCCTTCCATAAATCTCCAATAATAACCTGCTAGCCCCATGAAGCTTCTTACCTCATGAGCATTTTTCAGCACTGGCCACTCCATAATGGCCTTTACCTTTTCTGGGTCCACAGAGATTACTTCACCGGAAATGATATGACCTAAATAGTGAATTTTTTTCTGGAAGAAGGAACACTTTGACAACTTCCCATACACTTTATTCTCTCTAAGGAAAGACAACACCACTCACAAGTGTTCCTCATGCTCGTTTTTGTTCTTGGAATAGATGAGGATATCATCTAAAAAGACTTGTACAAAGCGGTCTAAGTACTTATGGAATACACCATTCATGAGGCTCATGAATACTGTTGACGCATTGGTCAATCCGAAAGGTACTACAACGAACTCGTAATGCCCAAACCGAGTTCGAAAGTCAGTTTTAGGAATATCGCCTTCCTTAATCCTTAACCGGTGATACCCTAATCGCAAATCAATCTTTGAGAATATCGCTGCTCCTTTCATCTGATCGAAGAGATCATCTATTCGTGGCATTGGGTACCTTTTTTTCACTGTAGCATGGTTCAAGTCCCTGTAATCTATGCACATTCGCAAGGAACCATCCTTCTTATTCATAAAGATTATTGGTGCACCCCAAGGTGAGACATTTGGCCTTATTATCCCTAAGTCGAGTATCTCTTTCAACTGCATCTGCAACTCACAAAGTTCTAGCGTTGTCATCCTATACAGAGTCTTGGAAATTGGTTATGCACCGGGTTTTAGCTCAATAGTAAAATCAATCTCCCTCTAAGGAGGTAACCCTAACAACTCGTTTAGAAAAACATCCTTAAATTCTGACAATACTGGGTATTGATCCAAGGAGGGTCCTTTCCTTTCATTCATTGCTTCCACGACATAAATTCAACACCCTTGCCTCATGCACCGCTTAACCTTCATAGTTGAGATAAATCGTAGAGACACCTTTCTTTGTATACCCTGGATCTCTATTGGCCTTCCTTCATCTTCAACACAAAGCACCCCTTTTGCAAAACAATCTACCATAGCTCGATGGGATTTTAACCAATCCATTCCAATGATTAGGTCATACGCCCCGAGAGCAGTGACATATACCTTCAACCTGGTAGTACACACTCCTAGGTCTACTAGACAATTATCAACGCTAGGTCCTACCGCTTGTTTTCCCCCCAAAGCCATCTCGACTTGTTTAAAGTCATCGTGCTCGTAGGATACCAACCCACTCTTTTCTAATGCAGATGGTGAAATGAAACTATCAGTAGCACTAGAATCAGATAAAATTTTAACATTGATATGATTTAGCATACCTGACGACTCCACCACCATGGATTGATGTTCTGCCTGGCGATTATTAACTACTGCATAAATCTGGTGGCTGTCGCTTTCCCTCCCCATTGGGGCCTTTCCTTCTCTATGCAAAAATCCTAATTGCAACTCTGGGTTGTCACGTTGGTAATGGGGTCCCCCACATCCCCAACATGTAATACGAGATTGAACTTGTGCACCACTATGTGACGATCTTTGAAATGAGTTCTTTCCCTTGGAATCCCTGCCCCTACCAGATTCTCCTTGAGAAGTTCGTGAACCTGCCTATATTGTTGGTGATGAATGGGATGTTGCACTCACTGCCATTGAAATACCTGAGGAAACTGTCCTTGGCGCGACTCTATTACCATAAGGAGGTGGCCTAAAGCACCCTCCAATGGAGAAGGTCCTAGGGGCCTTCCCCATAAATCCAGGATGATGTGGAAAGGTCGATCTTGTTCCTCCATTTAAGTTCATGTGTTCCTCCACATAACGTGCATTTTCAACTGCTTCCGCTACCGAAGATGGTTTCCACATCCGCATCATGGCCCTTATCTTAGGGTTTAACCCATAGAAAAAGCGTTCTGCCTATCGTTGATCATTATCCATGTATGAAACATATTTGACCAATTCCATAAACCTGATCTCATACTCTTCCACAATCCTGTTCCCCTGTACTAGAGAATGAAATTCTCCCACCTATTGTTCCTCGTAGTAAGCTAATAGATATTTCCTTTAGAACCTTTCCTCAAAAAATTCCCAAGAGACGGTGTCTGGGGTAAGGTGCAACTGCCTCTCCAGGTTTCCCCACCAGTTCAAGGCATTGTCCCTTAACTGAAAGATTGTTATTTTCGCCTTTGATGTGGAAGCATAATCTCTTAAAGAGAAACATCTTGTCATTCCTTCCAACCATGCCTCTGCACGTTCACTGGCACGACCCCTGGCAAACTTTGGAAGTTTGATCTTTTGCACTTCTTTAGTGATGTCTTCGGGTGGAGGCCCTCCCCCTGAATCCCTTGACGCTTATGGATTACCTATTCCAGATGGTGGGGGATCCACTTCAACCCCTGCTGGTGGACACCCCTTTAAAGTCTCATTTATGGCCTCCAAAGAGCTCAAAATGAGGGCTAATTCAGGTGCTGGTGGTGGCAGCGTTGGTAGTCCCTGCGACGATGCCCCTCTACCTTGATTTCCTCGAGTCCTGACCATCCTATATAATTGAATCTTCATCAACCAAAAGTTTGTCAGGGAGAGTCTAGGGAAGTTCATATTTGCACAACTTAAACTTGAAAACAGGGTTAGGCGTAAGTGTTTTTTTTTTTACTTGTCTGTAAACAGACGTTACTCTCTTCAGGATAAGTGGCTAGGTCAGGGTTAAAGATTATAAGCTCAATGTCTTCTCCTAATAAAATTACTAACTCTCTCGCCTAGTAGCTATGCTAGCACTGTACCATACTCGCTAAAGTGCATCAGATTCATTACGTAGTGCTTTATATTATACCTCCTATTCTACCCTAACTATTCCCCACAACATGCATCAAACTCCCGCTACTCTACAAGGACTTTTAACCTTTATAAATTATAAAATTACACTATTACATTCATTAATCATAGGGATATATATATGATTAATAACATAGGTTTCAAACCCACTATTAACATTAAAATTTTATAATATTAATACGTTGTGCACATTATGCTCCCTTGTGGGCTTGGTGCTGGGATTTGACATTGATAATGTATCATGTGGAAGGTGCTTGGCTCGATGCCTGTGGACATGGAACTCAGTGCTTGGTTAACTTGGATAATTGGAGATTATACTTCGGGATAATACTTTATTACTATTAATAATTAATTTATTTATATATATGAATTTATTTTATTTTATTTGTTAAATAATTAAAATTTTAAACAAATTTTAAACAATTAAGATTTTAAACCTAATTTAAAAGAAATTTAAAAGAAATAATAATAATAATAATAATAATAAATTAAATTAGAATAAAATAATTAAATACAAATAAGAAAAAAAAATTAAAATAGTTAAAATTTTACAATTGAAGTTGGGCATTGTGGGTGCATGAGGCCCACGTGCCCACCTCTCTCATTTCTCGCCTTGCCAAGCCAAATTAAAATAAATAATAGTACAAATAATAATAAAAGAAATAAAAAAAACAATTACACAAACCCTAATCGGACCCAAACCTCAAATTTACTCCTGCATCCGCCGGTGGTCTCTCTCTCATGGTTCCTCCTTCGCAGTGCAACGTTGTTCATACACAGTGGTTCCTCATTCGTTCTGCATTCTAGACCTGTGGGCTTCCTCATGAATCCTCTTTGGTGTCTTGGCACTTGTCTCTAGGCAACAGTCGACAATCACCAACATAAGGGAAAAGAAAAGAGCCCACGAACCTGTTTTCTCTGCACCAAACTGCACCTATACTATGCGTGCACTACACCTAAACTATGTGATTTTGTCTGGAATTTGCATGTCCAATTGTCCACAGCTCCAGTGACAGAAAACCCATTCTAGTGCTCACAAGTTCCAGACTGAATTCATTTCAGGGTTATGCTAGCATCCTGATCTGCTCCCCTTATGTAGCCTGCATGCACCCCTATGCACATTCTCTCCATGCCTTCTATGACCCTTTTTACCCTTCGTGTGTCCTCAATTTGTGGCCAATTTTGGCCCTTCGCACATACTCAGTTTGTGTGCAGTGATCCTTTATGGCACTGTATTTCCTCTTTGTCTATGCCCTCCTACGACTGTACACGCCTTACTCAAATGTGGCCTCTTCTGTCTACATGCTAATTCAAATTGTGCTCTATTTGCACCCTCCTACAATCAATCTGACCATGCCACTGTGCCCTACTACAACCAATCCAACTGTGTCAGTCAAGGATTTTGGCGTGTTGGAAAAAGGGCTCTCCTAAAGGTGCTTGGGCTTGGCCATAAGGAAAACAGGTTGCCTCCTCACGGCATCCAGGCATGTAGGGTATGAAGCTTGGCACTCAAATCTAGTTTTGATGACTTTATATGTGTGTGGCGTGTGGATTTGGCTTGTGGCTTGACTATTCGGTCTTCAAAAAATTATTTCATTTCCACTTGTTCCCATTCTTCCCTTGTAGCTACTACGTGTGATTTTTTTTTTCTCTTTTTTTTTTGGTTTTTGATTTGTAGGTTCATGGGGCAACACCCTTAAGGGTATGACCTTGGCTACTAGGCTGACCTGCCCCTTTTCGGTGCCTCTGCATCAACGCCTTGACTCGTATCATCATCTCATGGAATAACTCATCTTGGCAGAGGGAGAGGGTTTGAAGGTGTCTTACAGTTTCATGTATTGTTCTGAAAGTGCAAGGTTCGAATCCCATCTGTGAGTTGCCAATTTTCTTCTGAATTTTTGGGTTTGTTTATGTGTGAGGGAAGAAAGGAAAGGGTTGGTTGCATGGCCTCATTTCTCTCTTTTTTTTTGTACAGGTTAATGCGCCCTCTCTCGTCATCTCATAACCAACCTTCTGGTGGGATCACAACCATGGGCATCATGGTAGGCACCTAGGGTTTACAAAGTTTTCTTATATAAACATACATAAAAAAAATACATTAATAATTATATATAGACTATTTCTATTTTCGAGTGTTGAAAACACATTTCACACAATAATGATAAGAAACTTTTAATCTGGTAGATATCTAATGCTTCTTTTATGATGTTTTTTTTTTGTCCTTTACAGGTGAAAGTTGTTACAAGTAAACAGGTGGTTTGGTGGCTAAAACCAGAGATGGGAGGTTGAAACATCTCTGGAACTCCTCCCTGCTACATCTTAAGCTATTTCATAATTCTTATTAGTGTTTTCAAGGTTTTTCAAGGGTTTATTAGTGGAAATTTCAGGGTTTTCTGGGTTGTTTCAAGTTTATTTCAAGGGTTTCTCAAGGTTATTTTCATTCATTTTTTTTTTAATTGTTTCTAGTCCTAGGGTGGTTTCGTTATTAGGTTTTTTTAAAATTAGATGACATGAACTGCGGAATATTTTTCCATGTAGTAGGGAACTCGGTTTTAATCTAGAAAATAAATTTCTGGGTTTTTCTCCAGTTTAAGAAAACTTCCTATTTTCTACTTTGTTAAATAGTGGTATATATATATATATATATATATATAGGCTCCAGTGTTTCCAACTGAAGCTTTGATACCATGTGTAAGGTCTCTTCCAATAGAGCCTTATAAAACATAAGTTAAAATAGAGAAATGCTATCCTCACTTTTGACCATTCATTATTCAGCATAATTAAAACTTATGAGCAACATCATAATAAAAGACATGTTCAACATATTCAACAACATCATAATAAACCACATAACACAACATAATAATGAAATTACATACCTCTAACTGATGCTATTGTTGTTCTCCAACTTTGCCTGATGCTCTGCCCAAAACCGACTAACCTCCCAACCAGCTAGGAGCAAAGCCTCTCCGACTCCCTAGCTCCAGGATTCTGTAAGGATTCCTAGCCCTCGAGCCCAAAACTCCCAGCAACAGGTGCCCCCCCTGTAACAGTCCTACAACAAGCTTCTCCAGTCAAAAACCAGTAATACAATCTTCCAATATCCAAATAATTCTCCAATACAGTCTTGCAATATGAAAAATAATGCTTCCCTTGAAAAAGTCGCCTTCCCCGAGTGTTTTTCCCCCTCATATCCTCCTTTCCCCCCCTTCTCATCCACCACCTTCTCCCTTCATTAAGTTTCACCCACCTTATCCTTCCATTAAGTGTCACCCATATTATCCCCTTTTCATTAATGGATCATCTATCAAAATAATAATTAAAAATTTATTAATATCTCCAACATAAAATTTAATAATTTATTAAACCAGTATCCTTTAAACCAATATTTGATTATGATAATTAATTAATTAAACTAATATACATTCAACAAATATTTAATCAGGACAATTAATTAATTAATTAATTAAACTAATATACTATAAACAAATATTTGACTATGACAAATAATTATTTAACTAGGGTTGTTACACAACCCCCCTGGTCATTGATTAACATTAGAACAATTTGTATGGATTGGATTGCATGAGCCTAATACATTCTGAGCCATATCTATTTCATATTTTTAAGGAGTTGTCATGCATGGTTATTTAAAGAATATTTTCTAATTGATAACATATGTAGGATGAGTTTTTTCAGTCAGGGAAACCATGGTCGAGGAAACAAAGGTAGAGGTAACTAGAACCGAGGCCCAAGGAGGCCTAGGTTAACAATACATTTTGATGTTGATTCTGAAGAGCTGGGCCAATTGTTACATTCTGGATTCTTTAATTGGATTGGACAAGGAATAGTCCAACTGAGGCCTGAAAGGCCTCCCTTCCAATCCCCTCAATCCCCTGGCATACCAGTGCCTCCTAACGTCTCTTTACGATTTGAAGTCCCGAAAAATGATGGGTGGCAAGAGATTGTCCACCTAGCAGTCTCCCAACACCGTGGCTGGCCAAATTTATCTTTGCATGCTCCTCCACCTTTAAACCCCATTTTCGAATATGTCCCTAACCATTCACCAGTGCAATATTCCCACGCCAGCAAGATATTGAATATTAAAGCCCACCACATACTAGATAAAGGAAAATCCACCACTGCCCCTTCCTCACCCTCCAATGACTCTGACAAATCCGTGTCTTCATGGATGCATCTGAGGGATGATTGTTCTCATGTGATTAGTGAGATAAATCCTAAATTCTCTACCCAACTCAAGGCACTTTTAGGAAAATCATGAGGTGACAACAACAACCAAGGAAGGGTTGCTTCACAGACTGGAAAATATGGTTTTTAATTTTTATGTTATTATTGTTTTATGATAGTGGACTCCATGGATTTTGGACAACATGTTTTAATTTGGACAAAATGTTTTATTTTTATTTTAGATACATGAGTATTAATTTGAAAAGTTTCCATGTTTTATGAGCTAAAATGGCCAAGGGAAAATATGTTTTGAAGGGAGACACAAGGGGTATGTTTGCTTAAAAAAATGGATTATGTTATGATGTGATGATTGTTATCACTAGGGGAGTCGCAAGGGGGTCCCACCTATTAGTTATTATTTAATTATGACCCTATTATGATTATTACTTTCCCCCCCCTCCTTAACTAAAGTTAGTTAAGGCCTTATGTTAGTTTAACTAATAAGTTAGTTAAACTACTTTAACCAATTCTAAATTGTTAAAAGTTGAACTAAGGGGAGGAACAAGAGGATGATAGAAGCACAAAACATGCTAAGGTTTTCTCTTTGAGTTTATGTCGAGACATTTCAGTTTTCATTCATTCATATATTCATCATATCCCAATTCTCGTTTTTGATAGCAGGGTCTTATTGTAGACAACAATATTCAAGGATGAATCAAATTATTCAGACACTTGTTCTTCAGAGGTGTTGATCTATCTTTGATAGTCTGTGTAGACTTGTATGTTTGTGAATTAACTTTCATGAATGATAAAGGCTATTGTGCATAATCGAGTGGGAAACAATCTATGGCAAGTTGATCCAGCTTTTAGAGTTTAGTTTTTTTTTTTGTCAGAGGTCCTTTTGTATGTTCCATCGGGGATTTCTAATTTTGACTTTGGTCCAAGATTTCTGTGTGAAGTTTTCTAAAGAAAATGACTCTTTGGTGAATTGGAATGAAATAAGGGATTGATTTATGTCTCATCTATCTTGATTATGAACTTGGTGTCTTTATTTATGTTCTTACATTTATTTCATCAACTGATACTTTCAGAAACAATACATAAAAAGTGAATTTCCAGCAAGCTTTTTGTTGATAAAAGACTAGCATAAGAATTTATAATTAATACTTGTGAGTTAGAATATATATTTTTGTTGGCTATAAACATAGGGTGATATTACCGTCTACTTTACTTTAGCCAAGTTAATTATGAAAATACTTGAGTAAGATCAATTCATATCTTGTCCTCAACATTTATTTGGTGATCGTACTGGGGAGATCTTCGATATCTCTCTGGTTGAATTTTATACTCAATTTTCATCGATACATCTTTCTTTTTCTGTTTTGATTCTTTGACTGTTTTTCTATTCATGACTGTTCTTGTTGCAAGACAACCCAATCTTGAGCCTGACCTCCAAGACCAGACCAACATTGCTTTGAACTTGTTTCATACTATTTTAGACATTGCTAGGACTGTGCCTAGCTTAACCGTTCTTGGGCAATAATTGAAAGAGATATTAGTGTTCAAGAACAATTGGAAGCTAGACGTAGGCAACCTAGAAATCAATAGTGACCTTTTTCTTTCTTCAGTTTTGGCATTTCTTTCACGTCCTTTGATTCTCGTGCTTCTAGAAGAAGAAGAGGTTTGTCACCTCAAATCAACCCTATTTCTGAAATACGAAGAAGAAACATTGTGTTATCTACCCAACAAAGTGCTCTAAGGATAACTTTATCCAATTCGTCCATCTCGTATTTCTTTCCCTCATCTATCATCCACAAGATGGCATCTAGTGGTGGCTCTGGTGGCGCTGGAAGTGCTCCATCTTCCCAATCTTCATCGTCATTAGTGATTGGTAGCTTGTACAACCACCATATTCCTGTCCAATCTACTACAAAACCCAATAAAGTCATTAAAAAGTATGGCCTTTTTCAGTTTGAAGAAGATGCCACAACCACACCATGGCATGTGTCCTCTCCTCTTAACCTAGCACCTACTACTCGCCCACTTCCGAAGTTTAAAGAGCATTTGCCTAGGTTTTTAGGAAATAAAACTGTTAGTACCAATGAACACCTACTGGCATTTTCTAATGCTTGTCATAACATAGGGGATAACAACAATGACACTTGCATGTGCTTGTTTGTCAATTCCTTAGAAGGAAAAGGCTGTGGCTAATTTCTTTGACCTTCCTCCTAAGATCTTGTCTACTTGGGAGGAGTTGATTTATTGGTTCCGATACACTTACGGGCAATCCAAAAGCCCTGCTAAGAAGTTAAGGGAGTACAACAACGTCACTTACACAGTTGGTGAGACAATCAGGTCCTTCAACTTGCATTTCACCAAGTTGTATAATCAAATCCCTAAACTTATCCGCCCTCATAACCACACCGCCTTCATGAATTACTACAATGCATTTCCTTCTCCTTACCATCACAGTATTGAAGAAAATGCCATTGATAATCTCGGTTCTTCTCTGCACACTTTCTTAGAGTATGAGGAACAGCTTGAACGAACTGGTCTACCCCAGGGAGAATTAGTTAGACAGACAGATATGTCCACTCTCTTATAGCTAGTATAAGATATGAACAATCATATGATATCTTTTGAGCGGAAGGGTATTGTCTCCTCTTTCACCTCTGGAGCTTCATCCTCTTCTGCCCCTCCATTTAGAAGTCTAGTTCAAAATAATTTTCAGCCCAAAGCTATCCTCCCTAGGATTTGGTGTAACGTTTGTGAGGATCACCATGAAGAAACCACATGTGAGGTAAGGAAGAGTGCCAGATACAAGATCTTTGGTAGGAGACCAGAAGCTACTATCATTGTCCTAGATTTTTTCGAGACAGAAGATGTCATGGTCATTAACACTGGAAACAAAGACTATGCCCCAAAAGGAAAATTTGACCCTCCTCGCACTTCTTCTGGCTCGAGTTCATCCTCAACCACTACTGTGCCCCAAGTTCCTAAAATTCATGAGAGTCAAGGAATCACTCCTCCCCCCCCTCTTCCAAATACAATATCTTGAATGAATTGGACAACATCAAGGCAGATGAAACCCTCCTAGACATGGTTACCATCCCTGAACAACAGATGCATCTGAAACAATTCATGGAAGGAAAAGATTTTGTTGTAGTCGATCTTTCCAAAGAGGTACGTGAAGAGGATTCTTCTGTAAATAAATTAGGTGTACATAAATTCAGATACCCTGTAAAAAAATTCCCCTTTTATATTTCTGTAAAGATCATGGATAAAATTGCCCACTATTGCCTCATTGATGGTGGTTCAGGCCCAAGTGTCATGTTGAAGACTATTATGGAAAATCTAGGCTTATCTTGTAGAAACAAAAATGCTAGAAGCATGCTCTCCTATAATAGCCTACAACAAACAAACCTAGGTGATATTAAGGATGTAACCTTGATTTTATGTGCTCATCTTGAGATAAGGACAACCCTCAACATTCTAGTTATTGATATGCCTGTAATCAATTATTCAATTATCTTGGGGAGATATTGGTAAGCCCTAATAGGTGGGTACCTCTCGCTCAATGGGACACATTTATCCATTCCTCAGAATGGAAATAATATCATAGTCGTTAGAGAAGGAAGAATTTCACCCTACATAGAGAGTGTTCTGCAATCTAGTGTAAACTATATCGAAGAAGACCTAGGAGTGTATTCCATATTCGTTGAAGAGGATAATATTCATCTGGAAAGAATTGATTTAGAGGATGAATTGTGGCATATGCACTTCGATGGTTCACACTTAGATGAGGGTAACAGGGTTAGTATTATCTTGGTTTTCCCTGTAGGAAAGATTCATAATCTGTCATACAGGTTGGAGTTTTCTTGCTCAAACGATGCCGCTGAATTTGAAGCTTTTCTGTTAGGCATCGAGAACGCTCTTAATATTGGTTGTGGTCACCTTTCAGTGTTCGAAAATTTTTAGCTTCTTGTGAACCTGAGACGTAAGACATGCGCTCCTAGCAGCAAGCTTATGGAACAATATTCCCAAACTGTTTGGGCACTTGTGTCGAATCTCCTATCTTTTAACTTCACTCATGTTAGGAAGGAGTTGAATTGAATAGTTGATCGATTAACTATCTTAGCAACCTCTTATACTCAACATCTCTTGCCTCACTAGCCTAATTGTGATCTCCAATCTCTACATCGTTCATACATTTATGAGAATGAAAAATTCTGGAAGGCCATCCCCAACAATGAAAGAAGTTGTGTTGTCATTCAAAATGAACCTCTCAAGCCTGATGAGATTATATATGTAGAAAATAATGAAATTCTTGAAGACTTGAATCCTCTTGAGGGTTCGTTTTCCTTGAGTGTTGGAGGAAATAAAGAAAAGGAAGAGGAGTCACAACTGAAGGTGATTGAAACCATCTCCATGAACATTAGGACACCTAGATCTTCTTCGAACGTTAAAATAAATATCCAGGGTTCTGATAAAGAAGAAATGAAATCTGTTGAATTACTTAGTGTATTTCGAAAGGGTTTTGCTTGGTTTAATGTGGGTCTTCGTGGTTTTGATCCAGATCTTGTTCAACATATTATGAAAACAACCAAGCAAAAACAAAGACATGTGAACTCTGCACTGGAAGCAACCTTTCGAAGGGAGTTGAGGAATTCCTTAAGAACTTAAATGTTTTCTTTTGTTCACCCTGAAGGGGTTTCCAATTGGGAACCTGCCTCGAAGACCCCTAATAATTTTAGAACCTGCATTAGTCTTCGAACTTTCAGGAAAGAAATTATAAGAAATCCTTTCCCTCCTCTCCATATTGAAATGTTTCAGCAACAGATCATAGAGTTATACTTGAAGCCCTTACTTGGTAGTTTCTTTGGTTACAATAAAATCAAGGTAGAAGGGGCAATTTATCACAAAACAGATTTCATTACTAATTTCAATACTATGTCTTATAATTGCCTACCCTCTGGATTATTTGATACAAGTATCACCTTAAAAAGACCTATACATGCAACTTTTGATGAATTGGTCAGTCTCCATGTTTATCTTGATGATTTAATCATATGCATCAAAAGGATGATAGTTACGTCAGAGTGTCAAGTGTTGGGTCATTTCCAGATTACTTTTGTCTCGAACACTAACTCATAAATTTTCAAGGAATTACAGAGACAATGGTTTTCTCACAACACTAACAGTCCTCGCTTGAAGTATTGTGAGGGACCAACGTGAAAAGTTTTCTTTGTTGATTGGATATTTCTGTATACTAGTAGCTTAGCTTTGTTTTCAAATTTTGTGCTTCCTTTTCTGCTTTACAACACTTTGGTTTCTGCTTCTGAGTTGTTGTTTTTTTCTTGCTGCGTTTTATTTCTGTATTTTACTGTTGTTGTTTTAATTTCTGCATTATTACTTCTGTTGCAAATTTTGTCTTTATCATCTTTTAGTATTTGGTCAGGTTATAATGTTGGATCAATTATGCCACAATGACACTCCTAAAAAGCATTGTTAGTCAATAACAATCAATCTTGCATAGCTGCTATGATCTCTCCACTGAAGGGCCCTTGAATTTGTTACATATTTCCACTGTTATCTTATGAGGAATTGGTTGTTTCTCGCTTTTGCTTGCCATTTCTTCATCCATCAATATCTTAAGAGAAAAACTATAAGCTTCCTATTTCAAGTTAAGAGCCTATTCCAGTCAAATGATTATGCATACAGTGGTAAAAATCCTCATACTTAACACTTTTCATGAGTTATTCCAAAATTCCCTGTCACCTTTCCATTAAATCTGCTCACATCCCCCTATTGCATGAAAATTCGAGTCACGTTTTCTTAAGATTACTATTCTTGGTCTGCAAAACCATGAGTTCTAAGTTCTAATATGTTAAAAACAAATTTCCCTATGGAGTCGCCAGTTTGTTGACGATTGAAAACGTCAACGTAATTTCTCCCGCAAAGTGTTGCTAAGCCTATTATTATATAAGACTAAATAATGTTAGTAGGTGGGACCCCCTTGAACTTTTGAAGATCAGTTCTGTTCATTTTCAATGTTATGATGATGTGCTACAAAGTTTTACATGGTTGATGAGAATATGATTGTCGTTGATATCAGTTAATTTTTGAGATGTTGTTCCTTCATGATACTAAAACCTACTATTCATTTATGGTATTTGTTCTTCTCGCACCTGTACAACAAAAATGTTAGTGAAAATTACAGAAAGGCATTTTGAGGAAAAGAAAAATACTATATCTAATCCAAAAGAGACCTAGCTCTCTGATACTATATGCATGAAAATACTTGTTGATAGTGGTTAAGTCCTAGCTTACAAAGAAATGGCTATGCAATATTGTTAAGTTACATCTTATATGCATATGGTGGAAATTTTGGTGGCGCATTTGGAAAGGTGATAATGCATTGGTTATGCATTGCTTAATGGAATCAGTAGCTAATATACATATGTTATAATGTTGGTGGCTCATGGAAGTGATAGATTTCATTTTTTATGGTGATTATGCTATGTTTCCGGTTGATGTTGATCACGCTATTTGGTGATGATTCTATACATGATTGTTTAAATTTTGTAGTAGTCAAGCAATTTATTTAAGTATATCGGAAATGTAAACATAGGTTGTGCATTTGGAAAGGTGATTGCAAATGGTTGAATTATTATGTGGACTTGGATTATGCTATGGTTTAAATGTGTTGATACTATCGATGCATTGGTTTATTAATGGTGTTAATGGAAGGCTCGTTGGCATGTA
>ML858655.1:33304-45920 GCA_009831015.1 Picea engelmannii
CGGGTTCCTCCTCTAACCATGCAGGTGCCTCCTCCATGATAGGCATCTCAGACTCCACCCTCCACTTAGACAATACATCAATATTGTCCAAGGAAATGGCATCCACATCCGGTGTTCTATCCATTTGCTTCAACCATAGTCGACGATTGTAATGGACATACACCAAGTCATTGAGATGTGAGAACTCTAACCTGTAAGAGGGTCATAAAAAATTTAATGAGTTTTAACTTTTGAGGGTCATAATATATTAGACGGTCATAGAGTCATAAATTACAAATTACAATAAATGTAATTGCTCATAAGTTCTAACCTGGTGCGTTTCTTTGAGTGTATTTTTTCAAATACACTCCAATTGCGCTCACATCCCAAAGAGGTACATGTTTGACTCAGGATTCGGATGGCAAATATCTATAAATTTGGTGCCCTTGCACCATAGTTTCGCCACCAAACATCTACAACAAATAAGAAAGAAAGATAACATAAATAAAACATAATTGAACTTTAAAATAAATTTTTAAATTTAAAATACATAATTGAAATTTGAATTTTAAAAAATAAAGTTCTAAGTTGAACTATCATCTAAATTCTAATGACTTACGTGGCAACAAAATGTTCCTTGAAGAAACAACATCTTCATAGCCAAATAGTCCAGTACCATCACGATACATCTCTATCTCGCGATTAATATCAAGGCAAATCGCGACATCAGGTACCATCCTCTGAAGACAAGCATGGAGCCCTTCCATCACCTCGCCATCAAAAGCAAAGTTGCATTTGTAGGAAAATGCAGGGTTGAGGAAAATTGTTGTTGCATGAATGGGTCGATGGAGCATCCCGGTCCATCGAGTATCAATCGAATCCCATAATAACATCTGTCTACGAAACTCGTGGCTACCCTTTCCCACATAATAAGCCCGGATAGCTTCTTTGGCCCTATCCATGACCTCATACAAATAGCCCATTGCTGGCTTATCGCTATCAACCAATCGCGAAACCTTTACCAAAGGTTCACTCACTGAGCACACCTCTGTCGCTCCTTCCCAGAAGGAGTCATTGTACACCAATCTAGCAATGACTTTCCCATCCTCTCTCCTGCTATATGTAGAATCTCGCCACTCATCACAAACAAACATTTGCTTCAACTCAAACTGACATTGAAGCAAAGACTGAAGAGTAATGAAGTTGGTGGCAAAATGAGTGATTGCAAGACGTCGCGGCAACTCCCTATTTCTGGTGTGTCTCCTCATGAGGCTAAGAACCCAAATATGGTTATATATGAACATGGGGACGCTCCTAGCCTGATCAATCACCTCCTTAATGAAGGAGGTTTTCCCCATATTCTCGAGCATCAAATCAATACAATGTGCAGCACATGGAGTCCAAAACAATGAACAGTTCCTCTCCATAAGCAACCTACCAGCAACTACATAATTAGCTACATTATTTGTTATGATTTGCACCACATTATGCATGTCGATCTCCTGGATGAATGCATCCATCAACTCACACAACAATGTTGCATCTTTCACATGTGCTGATGCATCTATTGATTTGGTAAACATGGTACCTCTAGGACAATGTACCAAGAAATTGAGAAGGAACCTACCATTCCTATCTGTCCAGACATTAGACATCACTGTGCATCCAGAGATCTCCCATGACTGCTTGAACTCTGCCAATCTAGAGTTGATGTCTTTCTTTTCTTCTTGAAGAATTGGCCCCCACAACTCCTCAAAGGTTTATACCCTAGGCCAACAACAACAATGGCATCACACATCGGTTGCCAAAATGGATTATTCTTGGTGATGCTGAGAGGTATGTCACTCCAGAAAAGACACCTACCCACAGCCCTGTCTGCTTCTTTCTTCTCCTTTTTCTTCAACATTGACCTGATGGAAGACTGTGCTCCAGGGGTGGTTCGTGTAAAAGAAAAAGTTGAAAACTTCCCGGTACCTGAATCTGTGGAGCCCCTCCCACTACACTGTCCCTCTGGGGTAGATGTCACTGAACTTCTAACTGAAAGTTCAACCTTCCTTGCCGCTTTTTCGTTTTTCTTTTTATCCTTTGCTTCAAGTGAATCAAATGCAATTCTCATAATCTCCTGGGTTGTGCTACCACAAACATCAATATCATGCCGGGGGATTTTAGCTAAATGATATTTCAACCTGCAAATCCCTCCTGACATATTCACCCCACAGAGTTTGCAACTCAATCGTTGTCAGTTTGTCCCATCTTCAAGGATCCCATAGGCAGGAGTTGGAATGGCATCATCATCATCTACATCAACATGGATTAGTATAATAATAACACTAATACATCATCATCATCAATAACAACACGAGGCTGATACAACATCACAGCACGAAGGCTGGAGCATCATCAACATCAACATTAAGTTGGAAATCTTCAACATGAAGATGGCATCTCATCAACATCAACACTAAGATGGAAATCTTCAGCACAAAGTTGGCATCTCAACAACATTAGCACGAAGCTGAAAATATTCAGCACGAGGCTGGCATCTCAACAACATCAGCATGAAGCTAGAAATCTTTAGTACGAGGCTGACATCTCAACAACATCAGCATGAAGCTGGAAATCTTCAGCATGAGGCTAGCATCTCAACAACATCAACACGAATCTGGAAATCTTCAGCACAAGGTTGGCATCAACACTACTCCCCCTTTCGAGGGAGGTCCTTTCGGACTACACCAAGCTTGTCTCGAAAGTGCTCAAACTTTACATGAGACAGAGGCTTGGTCAACACATCTGCAACCTGTTCATCCGTGCCAACATAATGGAGCTTTATGGCTCCTCTCTGCACCATATCACGACTATAATGATATCGGATTTCTATGTGTTTTGACTTGTCATGGAACACGGGGTTCTCTATAATTTTTATGCAACTCTGGTTATCACATAGAATCATGGTTGCTTCCATCTCCAGATCAAATAGACTTGTCAACAACTTCCGAAGCCATATGGCTTCACAACTAGCGGGACATGCAACAATGTATTCGGCTTCTGTCGTGCTAAGAGCAATACTTGATTGCTTCCTACTCTGCCATGAGATCATGGCTGACCCCAGACTGAAACAACATCCTGAGGTGCTCTTTCTGTTAGAGACACTTCCAGCCCAATCTGAATCGGTATATCCACTCAGTCTGAAGTCATGATCTCCATTATAACTGTGACCAAAATCCAACGTACTTTTAAGGTATCTCATCGCATATTTTGCAGCAACAATGTGAACATGTTTGGGTTCTACCAGAAATTGACTCAAAGTGTTCAGAACAAAACATATATATGGCTTGGTGTTCATCAGATACATCAATGATCCAATGATCTGTCTGTACAACGTAGCATTAACCAACTCTGACAAAGTATCAACCACGAGCTTCAACTTTGTTTCCATGGGTGTATTCATGGATTTACACTCCAACATATTAAACCTCTTCAGTATTTCAATTGCACACTTCCCTTGGTTAAGGAAGATCTTCTTTGGGCTCTGCGAGACCACAAGACCTAAGAAATAGTGCATTAGGCCAAGGTCTTTCATCTCAAATTTTGCAGCAAGCTTCTTCTTACAATCAGTGATGAGCTTTTCCTCTACAGTTAGAAATAAGTCATCCACATACAACAACAATATAACAGGCTCATCATTCATAACCTTGAAGTATAGGTTAGAATCAACTTTACTCTTCGTAAAGCTCAAGCTTGTCAAGAAACTGTCAATTCTTCCATACCAAGCTTTAGGAGCTTGTTTCAATCCGTACAAAGCCTTCTTCAATCTACAAACATGTGTTTTTCTATCTTCAACCTCAAACCCTTGAGGTTGTTCTATATACACTTCCTCTTCAATGACACCATTTAAGAAAGTTGTTTTCACGTCCATCTGGTGTAACTTCCATTTCATCTTAGCTGCAAGGGCTATGATGGTTCTAATTGAAGTGTATCTGGAAACAGGAGCAAACATCTTTTCATAATCAATGCCTTCCTTTTGAGAAAAGCTACGAGCTAGAAATCTTGCTTTATATTTCTCAATACTTCCATTAGCAGCCTGTTTTATCTTGTATAGCCATTTGGAAGATACCACATCCTTGCTCTTCGGTATAGGAACTATTTCCCATACATCATTCTTTATAATGGATTGGTATTCTTCTGTCATGGCATCTGCCCATTCTTTCTTCTGAATGGCTTCTTCAAAGCAAGTAGGCTCCTTCTCTAAGAGATCATACATCAAATCCATATAACTGGAGAATGCCTTGGGTTTCTTGACTTGTCTCATGGTTCCTTCGAGGGCACCATACTTCTCTCCATCTTGAATAAGTTCCCTTGCCTAGGTTGGCTTTCTCTTGTGGGAGATTGTCATCTGGGGAGGTTCTTGAGATTCTATTATGTCATGATCTTCTGGAATCTCCTCATCAGGGGAAGTTATGACTTCCCTCACTGGTTCTGCAACTCTGGGAGCTATAGGTTCTTCTTCATATACTTCTTCAAGATGGCATCTTCTTGATTTCTTGAGTGTTGCATCTTCATCAAAGGTTACATCTCTGTTGATCTCAATATGATGGTAATCTGGTGTATAAATTTTGAAGGCCTTGGAGACCTCACGGTATCCAACGAGTATTCCCTTCTTTCCTGAAGGGTCCAGTTTGGTTCTCTTCTCTTTCGAAATGTGTACAAATACTGGACAGCCAAATATTTTGAGATGGCTTAACTTCTAGCTTCTTTCCGGAGAACATCTCTTCGGGGGTTTTGAACCCAAGTGCACTATGGGATAATCTATTATGTACATACACTGTTGTTCTTGCTTCTTCTACCCATAAGTGCATTGGAAGATCTTGATCATGGATCATAGTCTTCATTGCTTCCATTATAGTTCTGTTCTTTCTTTCTTCTACACCATTTTGTTGAGGATTGTAGGGAGCGGTGAGCTCCCTCTTGATCCCGACATCTTTACAAAAGTTTACAAACTCTTTTGAGGTGTATTCTCCTCCATTATCTGACCTGAGTATCTTGATCTTTCTTTTAGAGAGTTTCTCTATCAAGGCTTTGAATTCCTTGAATTTACCAAACACTTCATCTTTTGATTTCAAAAAGTAAACCCAGGTTTTGCGAGAATATTATGTTGATTTTTCAATAGACAAGTTTTAAGCATGAAGTTAATTCCATTTTAACATTTTACTTAAACCATAACCAATTTTGTTGCAGCAACCAAGATCACAAGAAGAAACACCATGCACAAGAACACAATAAGTATCCTAGGAAACCCTTCTCAACAAGGGAAGAAAACCCAACCAAATCCTTTGCTATATTCTTCAAGAGAATGACCTTCACCACCAAGAAAAACTAGCACACAAGAGGGTCATGCAAATCCTAGAAAACTAGCGCCCAAGAGAGGTGTGCACTTTTCCCAAGAAGATGTACTTGTTGAAATTTCCAAACTCACACACAAGATATGATTCCTCAATGGGGAATTTACCTTTACTTATATTAGACTTGACCTGTCAACAAAAGTGTCTATTGGCACAACAGGGCCGACCTCTCTATCTCATAATAGAATTAATGTTAACCAGATTAATTATCTTTTACATTAATTATCAATAACATTAAGGTGGGACCGACCTGTACCCTTTACATTACAATTAGGGTTACAGGCATGTCCGACTCTTGAACAATATAACAAGGGATTTCATACACCCACTAGTGCTCAACCACTGGGGGCACATCCATAGGGATGTCCATATCTCTATCTCATTGCATCTCACAAGAGAACCACACTCACTAGTGCTCAACCACTAGGATCACGTTCACCTATGCTCATCCACAGGCACGTCCACTTAACAGATATTCTTTCCCACTGCATTACACAGGAGAGTCATCTGGAGTTCATCATCTCAACTCTCTTCTCAGAGGAGGCTAATACATCGTCTTCATCTCTATCTCATGACGATGTACCCAACTCTATGGGAATTCACACATTCATCTTGTGCTCAGCCACATGCACGTCCAACTCAACAGATCTCCTTTCTCACTGCATTATGCAGGAGAATCATCTGGAGTTCTTCTCAACTCTCTATAAGGAGGAGGCCATCACTACATTCCAGTTCTGTCTCAGATAAGAACCACACGCCCATCTCAGGGGCTCTCTCGCAGGTCGACTCAATCAGTCTGTGTTCTGGAGAATGTCTCACGTAATTGTAATCATCAACATATTCATCAATAAAAGATACATAGTATACATACCCACTAATGGAGGTTGATGGCATTGGGTTACATACATCTCTGTGGATGAGCTCTAAGACTCCTTCTGCTTTACTATCGCTCTTCAGGAAAGGGTTCTTGATGTTCTTTCCTCGTACACATCCATTGCACACACCTTCATGGTCAACCTTGAATTCTGGTAGACCTGTGACTGCCTTGCTTACATATGGTAATGCCTTGTGGTTAATGTGAGCTAGTCTTCTATGCCAAAGTTCACATGGATTCTCAATGGAATGAGTCAAGGTTGCTTCTGAGTGACCTTTTAGCTTATACAAGCCACCTTCTATTCCAATAACAATTGCACCGTCTATGGTTTTTCCTTTAGGCCACATAAGAACTTCTCCATCTATGAAAGCAACTCTGAAGCCTTTCTTATCTAAAGCTGGGATAGAAAGTAAGTTCTTTGTCAAACCGGGTACATATAGTACATCCTTCATCTTCATTGGGGTCCATGAATCAAGTTTGTAATTTGACTCTCCTACTCCTTTGATAGGGTACTGGTAATCATCTCCAAGTGTAACTTTATGGGGAAAGTTCTTTTTTATAAGGCAAGAGAGAATGTCTCTTTGACATGTCATGTGCTTGGAGGCACCACTATCTATGAGCCAAGTGTCCTCACCAGGTGATATTGATCCTCAGAGGGCAGAGATTAAGACAGTCTTCAATCTATTCTTTTATCATCTTTGTGTGTGGCTCTTCATCTTCAATTGTATGGGCATGGTGCCTTTTGTTTCTCTTCTTGTATTCTTCTCTTCTAGTTGGACAATTCTTAGCAATATGTCCCATCTTGTAACAATGGTAACATTGGTAGGATGAGAAATCCTTTTCTCTTCTTTGACCTTTTTGAAATTTTTGGAATCTCCTTGGAGGGTGAGATTCTTTATGGATGAATTTATTTGGGGAGTGAGACTCCTTATGTTGATGAGTTTCCTTCTGGAAGTGGGACCTCTTCCTTCCTCCTTTAGTACGAGAAACTAGGGATTGATATTCATCTCTTGATAGTACTGCTTCTCGGTTAGCTACCCTTGCTTCTTCTTGAATACGTTCTTCCCACAGACTGTCAAAATGTAGTTCCTCCTTTTTGGCACAAATAGTTTGGATGAACGCATCCCAAGGTCTTGTGAGACCATTAAGAGTTGTCATTATAAGTTCATCTTCATCTAGAGTATCACCAATTGCTTCTAGATGTTCCCTGAATTGTGATATTCTAGAGAAGTATTCATGAATTGTTTCTCCTTTCTGCATCCTTGCACTTTTGAGTTGAGTTCTTAGATTCATCTTCCGATTGATGTTTTTTCCTTCATACATTCTGGTTAGGGCATCAAACATTTCTTTTGGAGTTTTCTTTGAAGCCACTTGAGGAATCAAGTGATCTTTAATAGAGTCTGCAATGATTCCTTTGGCCCTAACTGTGTCCTTTTGGTGTTTTGCTTTAGCTGTAGCATCAGTAGGTTCTGGTACATCTTCTTTAATGAATCTTACTAGGTCATTCTCTTCAAGAATGAGTGCAAACCTATACTTCCAGGCACGGAAGTTATCCACACCTTCTAGCTTGTCAACAAGCTTAGTGCTTGCAGACATCTTGACCCGAAGCTGGGAAAATGACAAAAATTGAAAATGCTCAGAATTTAAATTTGAACTTACTAGGAAGTGCGATTGGCTGAGGTGAGTAGCCTGGTGCAGTCAGATTTCAGAAAATCCAAATTTTTCCCCTTCAAACTGGGCCTGCGGAATTCTGGACTAGTACTTCTAGTACTGGTTCTAGTTTCCTGGTTTTCTGGTTTTCTGGTACCAATGAAAACTAGGGGTTCACTTTCCGGGAGTTTTGTCAACTGAAAAAGTGCGCTAAGGTTGCCAAAGAGTTCGCTAGGCTAGGGCGTACTTCCTTGATGAGTTTTAGTCTGAAATTTCTCTTCAATAGAAAACACTAATTTTCTTGTACGACAACAGTGACGTTTTTGCTTATCCAATGAAAGGTGCTCTCTTCAACTTAGCTCTGATACCATCTTAAGTTTTGAGCTAGTATTAGGTTTCTTTTCAATTTACTAGATAACAATAGCATAGGTAGGATCACTGAGAGAAACACAATCATAAGATACACAACAATTATCCTGGGAAACCCTCATGTGGGAGAAAACCCAGCAAAAACTTCCTTAATATAGATAGCCAATACAATGCCAAGACAATAAACCAAAACACTAGAGAATATCCAACACTGAGCAATGTGCCTCTCTCTTCCTTCTTCTCCCAACTGTAGCTACCAAACTTACGCACTTGATGAGCGAATGAGTGAGTGAGATAATGAGGCGCTAGCCTCCTTTATTTATACTAGCTGGAAGGCGCTGGAAAGGTATCTCTTCATTGGGCAGGGCCAACTTCTCTTCTTAGTGGTTAAAACCATTTTAATTAGGCCTGGGGGGCGACTTCTTAATTTGCATAATATAATTAGGGTTTGACCAATCCACAAAGGGGATTTGGTCAAGTACAAAGATCGACATGATCAATCCACTAAAGGGGATCGATCTGATGAATAATAACTCAATAATAAATAGAATACTCTTTGCAGTTACAATATTTCAATAGGAAAATCCTGGCCCAACCACCAAGTGGCGACAACTTAAGGGACACTATACCCAATGTCACCTCAATATAGGTCCTGCGCTTCAAAGGTGACTAGGTCACTCTTGGGAGGCGATCCCGGTGACCCTAGGGGGAATGGAGAGGGGAAACGGAAATGGAAAGTGTGAAAGCCCATAAAGTCAATGTTCTAGATGGAAAGTGGAAGATTAAGATGAGTCTTAAATGACTTTGTGGTTGCCAAAGCCTTGGGTGAATTGCCGAGAAGTTGGTACCTGCTCGAGACACAAGGAAAACCACTTTGCAATATAATATGTTAGTTGGATCAGCAAGCTAGGCTCACTGTCCCTAATTTGCAGCAATGAATGATAGTATATACTATATATCAGCAGTAAAACAAGTACTAAAGCTGCTAGAAAGATTGTTCAAAGTCAAATGAAATATGCTTGAAACAAAGTAGATAAACACTAGAGAATTTCACGATCTATAGCATGAGACTTTAGCAATGAATTATGGCTGTCATAAAAGATGTATGCAGAAGTGTTTTGCAGCCTTATGGATGTAGAAAACTTGATGTGACAGCAGTGAATTCAGCCACTAAAACTTAAAAAGAAACCACTCAAAAATTGTATTAAAGCAAGTAGAATAAATTGGCAAATTCTTAGCAACTTTTGACGGTGAAAACACAAGTTATGAGTGACTTTAGGTTAGGGTTTCTGCAGTGAAATTACCAGCCTTATGGTTGTAGCATACCAAGATTTATTGCAGAAAACTTATCGAATTAAATCAGCTCCTAGTTAGCTCAATAAATGCGCCTAGGTTAGTAGAAGGTTAGGGAAGATTTTTAGGCCTAGTCTAGGGTTAGTTTAGGAGCTATCTAGGGTTAGTGCAGCCCTAATGGCTGTAGGTTGTTAATGTTTAAGCCATTATTATAGTTCTTTGCATTTCAATAGATAACAATAGCATAACACAAGATCACTAAGAAATACACAATCACAAGAGACACGACATTTATCCTAGGAAACCCTCTAGGGGAAGAAAACCCAACAAAACTTCCTTATTATAGATAGTCAATACAATGCCAAGAGATAACTCAAGCTAATACAGAAGATCCTCTCCCAAAGATGTGCCACTCTCTCTCCTTCTCCAACTGCAGTTCCGAAACTTGTCTCTCAATGAGCAAGTGAGTTGTGTGTCTAATTGAGGCGCTAGCCTCCTTATTTATACAAATTTGGCACGTGTGAAGTGTCTCTTCACTGGCAGGGCTGACTTCTCAAACTGGGTGGTTATAACCACCTTTATTATATTTCGGGGCCTCTTGATACATTCTGGGGTCGACTCCTTCTTTTGCCTTTTACAATTACATTATGACCAATCCACAAAAGGGGATTTGGTCCTTATACAATAGTCGACATGATCAATCCACAATGGGGATTGATCCAATGAATAATATATCAAATAATAATAAGAATACACTTTGCAGTTACATTATTTCAACACTCCCCCTTAACAAGAAGGGTATTCTTCAACAGCATCATGCGAGAGAGAGAGGACAACATCATCAACAACATCAAGTGGGTGAGAGGACAGCATCATTAATATCATCTTGGAACACTGACTGGCATATCTATAAATCATCGGAAGTTTTCTTCATCGACAACATCGTCATTCTCAAAGGAATGCAATCATCATCTGCATCAATATGTATTAGTATAAAACTGATACATCATCATCACAGCACGAGGCTGGCTCATCATCATAATACTAGACTGGCTTTACGTCACAGCTATCAAACCGGAAGCACAGTTCTAGTCTCATCTCGTAGTCTTGCTTTACGTCACAGCAATAAAGCTGGAAGCAAGATACTCGTCCTGCTTTACGTCACAACAATCAAGCTGGAAGCAGGATACTAGACTGGCTTTACGTCACAGCTATCTAGCCGGAAGCACAGTGCTAGTCTCATCTTATCGTCTTGCTTTACGTCACAATTGTCAAGCTGGAAGCAAGATGCTCGTCTTGCTTTACATCACATCAATCAAGTTGGAAGCAGGATACTAGACTGGCTTTACGTCACAGTTGTCCAACCGGAAGCTCAGTACTAGTTACATCACATCTCCTTGCTTTACGTCACAACCATCCGGTTGGAAGCAAGATACTAGACTGGCTTTGCGTCACAGCTGTCAAGCCAAAAGCTCAGTACTAGTCACATCACATCTTCTTGCTTTGTGTCACAACCATCCGGTTGGAAGCAAGATACTAGACTGGCTTTGCGTCACAATTGTCAAGCCGGAAGCACAGTTCTAGTCTCATTACATCGTCTTGCTTTACGTCACAGCAATAAAGCTGGAAGCAAGAGATGTCTCATCACAACAACTACTCCCCCTTTCGAGGAAGGTCCTTTTGGACTATACCAAACTTATCTCGAAAGTGCTCAAACTTTACACGAGATAGAGGCTTGGTCAACACATCAACAACTTGTTCATCCGTGCTAACGTACTGGAGCTTTAAGGCTCCTCTCTGCACCATGTCACAGATGAAATGATAATGAATCTCTATGTGCTTCGACCTGTCATGGAATACAGGATTCTCTGTCATCTTTATGCAGCTCTGGTTGTCACATAGGATCGTGGTTGCTTCCATCTCTAGGTCAAATGGATCGGTCAGCATCTTTCGAAGCCATATAGCTTCGCAGCTGGCAGAACATGCAACAATGTATTCTGCTTCCGTTGTGCTGAGAGCAATGCTAGATTGCTTCCTACTCTGCCACGAGATCATGGTTGATCCCAAACTGAAACAACATCCTGAAGTGTTTTTCCTGTCAAAAACACTTCCTGCCCAATCTGCATCAGTATATCCACTCAATGTGAAATCATGATCTCCATCATAGCTGAGACCACAATCTATTGTACCCTTAAGGTACCTCATCACATGTTTTGCAGCAACTAGGTGAACATGTCTGGGTTCTACCAGAAACTGACTGAAGGTGTTCACGGCAAAACAAATGTCTGGTCTAGTGTTCGCCAGGTACATCAACAATCAAATAATATGTTTGTACAACGTGGCATCAATCAATTCTGACGAAGTGTTGACCAACAGCTTCGGCTTCACTTCCATGGGTGTATTCATGGACTTGCATTCCAACATGTCGAATCTCTTTAGGATTTTCACTGCATACTTCCCTTGATTAAGGAAGATCCTCTCTGGACTCTGCCATACCTCAAGACCTAAGAAATAATGCATTAGGCCAAGGTCTTTCATTTCAAATTTTGAGGCAATCCTCTTCTTACATTTAGTGATGAGCTTTTCTTCTCCGGTTAAGAATAAGTCATCCACATATAGCAGTGATATTACTGGATCATCGTTCATAACCTTGAAGTAGAGGTTAGAATCTACTTTACTCTTGGTAAAGCCTAAGCTCGTCAGAAAACTGTCTATACGGCCATACCAAGCTCTAGGGGCTTGCTTTAATCCGTATAAGGCTTTCTTCAACCTACAGACATGAGACTTCCTGTCTTCAACTTCAAATCCTTGAGGTTGCTCTATATACACTTCCTCTTCGATGACACCATTTAGGAAAGTTGTCTTCACATCCATCTGGTGTAACTTCCACTTCATCTTAGCTGGAGCTCTGATGGTTCTGATCGAAGTGTATCTGGCTACAGGAGCGAATGTCTCTTCATAGTCAATGCCTTCCTTTTGAGAAAAGCCACGAGCGACAAATCTTGCTTTATACTTCTCAATACTTCCATTAGCAGCATGTTTTATTTTGAAG
>WSFP011402997.1:0-26094 GCA_009831015.1 Picea engelmannii
TGAGGGACTAAATTTACGAAAAAGAAACCCCCACGGAGTCCATAGTTAAGCTCTTTTCAGACTCCCTAAAATTGAAAAGATCGCCGAGTGACCTTATTCTTTCACACTCGTTAAAATGGTCCAGAAGAACATTCCTGACGGAGCCCATAGTTAAGCTTTTTTCCGACTCCTTAAAAGTGAAAAAATATCTGAGTGATCTTGTCCTTTTCACACTCGTTAAAATGGTTTTGAATTGACGTCTAATTGGTGCTAGTTTATCCCTTTTTCGAACCGACTAGACTATTGATGAAAAAGGTACCCCAATGGATTTTCCTTTTATGCTTTTTCAGACTCTCTAAATATGAAAAACCACCGAGCTTCCCTTCTCTGGGCTCGTTAAACTTACATCGAAGGACGTTACCATTGTGTGTTTTATCAACCGCATTTGCATACCTTACCCATCAGCCTTGTAACAGTTTGCTTCTGCGTCTTAACACCTTTGGCCACTGGAGGATTTTTTCCGAGTATCATTTCCCAGAACATCAATCTTGTCCTTGTGCCTTGAGCTTGTATGTTTTCCGTACTTGTTCCTCCATTGTAACGTAATATTCCTTTATTCTTTTTCAACAACTATCAAAAAGAACAAAAAAAATAAAAAAAATCAAATATACCCCAAAAAGAGGATGGGAAAAGTATTTTCTTTATTGGCAGCATAATGAGTCGCCCTTGGATAAAGTACATCTGTCCGTTTATGGGATGTAGTACGACCTTAGGAAGCTTTTCTCGTTGTATAGAGTTTTGTCCTCCACCGTTTGGTTACTCTTCCAAACATATGGAGAGTTTGCGTTGCCTCCTTCTTCATGGACTTATGATTAACAGATATGTTGCCTAAGTCTTATCACTTGTCGTGCTATTATCCAAGGGAAGTTTGTCACTGAGCCTGAGTCGGCCCCTCTGCAATATGTCTCTTGTCCGCATACCCGGACATCCTGAACGTCCAATCAAGTCTTTGTTCGAAATCACTGAAGCCTTCAGTCTGATCATCAAGATTATCAAGTCCATAACCGACGAGCCATCAAAGACTTCTGGGTAGTGCAGTCCTACACTCATATTACACTCCTACCTGAGTTTGGAAGATTTTGAAGTTGTTGCTCGAGCTCTGAAGTACAGTCATCAGGCCGAATCAGCTTCTGGGAGATGGGTACTTTATATGTATATCTTTTTGATTTCGAGATGTAGCTCCGCTATGTATTATTCGCGGCTACTCTTTATAGTTATTTTACATGGATCTACAGTGTATTTGATTGGTAGCCATGGTTCTATTTTATCCCGAGCATGGGTATGCCCGCCTCGGTGAGACATTTGTTATTTTGCAGACGACACCTCCTGGTTCTTGATCCTTGGGCTCACTCATTCAGCATATCAGTACAAATTGGTAAGAGATTGGTAATGTATTTCGACCATTAGATTCTCTTATGACCTCACACATTAGGGGGCATCTGTTATAACCCTAAATTTCACCACACATTCTTACCTGGCATCATGCCAACTCATATCCCTTCATTGCCAAAACATTTGCTGAGAAACCTCTTTGAAAATCCTTTTGAGTTAAGTCACACGCACCCTAACCCACTACTGCACGCGTCGGAACGCTGGCAGGCCTACTACTACACGTGCTGGAACGCTGGCATGCCTACTACAGCCCGCATTTACCTAACAAAGCACAAAAACAAGAAATTTGTCAGCGGGACAAAAAGCTATGGGTCAGTTAACTGAAACTCCTGGCCATGCATGGCCGAGAGTTCATCCAAAACCCTAGCTCCTTCTAGCCTATAAAAGAAGTGGTAGGGGTACTATTTGGAGGAGGAAAATTATAGTGATGAAACTCTTCCCAATTGTCGAATCCATTTGTCCCAACCCTTTAGCCTTTCTTCAAGCCTAAGGAGAATTAACGCAAAGCTGTTGGAGGACAAGGAAGAGGAGGAGCCCAGGATCAGGATCAAGGAACGGTGGCCAGTCTCACATTGATTGTAAGTTGATTCATTTTGAAAATAATAAAAGAATACTTTTCCCGTCCCAATGCATGAGTTATTTATGATTTGTGCAATTTATGTTTAATTTCTAACCCTCAAGTAGAAAAATAGCATGCATGCGTAGTGTTTTGTCTTGATTGCAGGTTAACTTTGGAAGGAGCAACGCAAGTAAGTGGACAAAGTGCAACGGAGGATCTACACCAAACATCAGTAAAAAGGTTAGTAGGTCCTTTCCATGGTTGTATGTGAAAAAGGGGTTTTAAGTTTTGGGGTGGTAGGTTAAAGGTGATTTCTTTAAGGTCATGATTTGCATGCAAGTCTAACCCTAGCTTGCTAGTCCGTAGGGTATTATTTCCCAACAACACCTCTGCATCCTCAATGTCCAAAGTCTTGCACACTCAGGAGAACCTAGTCAATAACACTTGTCTATGTAAATACAACAAAATAACATATCATCAAATCCACAATATCTCATAATCATAATCAAAACAACCAATAGTATAATAACCTAGATCCCTTTCACGCAAGTGTCCTCAAAGAATAAGTTCGCTCAGTGCGCGCAAGAGCGGGATGTTACATCCCTTAGGACATCGTGGACCTCTAGAAGTAGGTAATAGTTAACCTATAGTTCATACAACGACGAGAGTGATATTAATATTAGTCTATGATAGGGATGTTTCCACACCTCTCCCTCAAATGTATGGTTTTTGTGCATGGGCCCTTTACTCCTTATGTGAGTCAGATTAGCAAGCATCGTTAAGCCTACATCCAATGAAAAAAATAGTTTCATTAATACATGTAAACAAATCATACTGTAATCAATAACATGTCATAGGTGCGTAAAATGAAATACTCAAACAAATACAATCCACTCCCTGAGTCAATCCCGAGTCCAAGGAAGTTCATTGATTCCATCAACATCTATAACCTATCATGTGTCTTGCACAATCATGAAAAATTGTCAATAGCATCTGCCAATACATATACATAAAAATAACAATAACTCACAACA
Source organism: Picea engelmannii (assembly GCA_009831015.1). Lineage (NCBI taxonomy): Eukaryota > Viridiplantae > Streptophyta > Pinopsida > Pinales > Pinaceae > Picea > Picea engelmannii. Next base: position 3,025 of record WSFP011402997.1, read on the forward strand.
CATCATCATCATCATATATAATCCATAATCAAAATGAAATCATAATGTAGCATAACCAGATCACTTGCACGCAAGTGTCCTCAAAGAATAAGTCAATAAAAGTGTGCTCAGTAGAACATGATGTTACATACACCCCCTCTTGTTTTAAACTTCGTCTTGAATTTGCACATATATAAATGTAAGTAAATAAATGTATCTGAAATAGATCTATATATATAATATATTAAACATGTAAGGAAATTGCTAACACATCTCATATGCATCCTCCTAGGTAGCCAAGTGTGGACTATAGTTGTGCCACTGGACCTTGACCTGATCGACTATTCGATGTTGTAGTTTTCTAATGCGATGGTATATAATGAAAATTGAATCTGCCATAAGAGAAAACTCACCCGACACCTACAAATAAATCATGTCAATAACATGTGACATGTCACTAATATAATGTCGTAGAACAGATACATGAAATACATCGTGCATACGCCTCAAAGAATCAGGCAATGCTAGTTGATAATCCATGTGTCCTTTCTTTTCCAAAACTTCAAAAGGTCCTACAAAACTAGGAGAGAGTTTATCTCCCTTTCCAAACTTGATCGAACTCTTATGCGGTTTTAACCGCAAGAAAACTCTATCACTAGCCTCATAGTTGTAGTAAATGTGATGTGCATTATCATAACTCTTTTATCGATCTTGTTCTTCCTTAATCTTTTGTCTTATCATCTGCATCTTCTCTTCCATTCTTGGAAGAATTTCGGTCCCACCACAACCCTATCCTCAAGTTGATCCCAACTCAACAGTGTCTGACACGGTTGCTCGTAAAGAAACTCAAATGGTGCCATCTTCATCATACTCTTGTAACTATTGTTGTATGTAAATTCTACCAATGAAAAGAAGTCTTCACAATGTTTATGTTGGTCCATTACATAAATATTCAACATATCCTCCAAAATATGGTTTGTTCTTTCTGTTTGTTCGTCTATCTATGGGTGATAAGTTGTACTAAAGTTCAGTTGTGTTCCCAAGACCTCTTGGAAACTAGTCCAAAATTGTCCTATAAACACTGATCCTCAATTGGATATGATCCTTCTTGGTACACCATGTAATATCATAATCTCTCTAAAAAAAAACTCTAGCTATGTATGGCGCCTGATATGTTGTACAAATTGGAATAAAGTGTCCAATATTCATAAGAGTATCAAATACCAAAAAAATCGAATCATGTATCCTTGCCATCAGTGGAAATCTAACAATAAAATCCATCGAAATGACCTCCCATTTCAATTCAAGAATAGCGTGTGGTTGTAACAGTCCTATTTTTCTATGCTCAACCTTCGCTTGTTGACATTCTAGACATCTGGTCACATAACTAACTATGTCCACTTTCATTCCTTTCCAGAAAAATAAAGGCTTAAGGTATGCCTTCATCTTTGTGATTCCCATATGAGCCATGCAAATTTCTCTATGAGATTCTCTTAGGATCAAACCTCTTAATTCGTCATTAGGAAGTAGGTAAATTTTGTCTTTAACTATCAAAAATTCATCGTTTTCCAAAGAATAACATTTAAACTTTGGTACCATCATGGTATCTTTTCTGGTATTAGCCTTAACTTCCTTGTACCAATCATCACCAAAACGTAGAGCTAGAATGTTTTCTCACAGATTAATATTAAGAGGTATTACTGAGAATATGTGTGGTCTCTGACTCAATGTATCTACCACTCTGTTCACCATTCATTTAATGTAAGTAATCTCAAAGTTGTATTCACTAATTAGTTCTGACCAACAATTTTGTTGCACGTTCAAGTCACTCTGAGTAAATATATGCTGAAATCCACAATGATCTATCTTTAATTCAAATTTTTGTCTAATCAGATAATGTCTCCATACTCTCAAGTCATATACAATTGCTAATAACTCCAAGTCATGCTGTGCATAATTCTCTTCATGCCTTCTCAATTTCTTTGAAATGTAAGCGATCACTTGACTGTCTTACATCAAAAACCGCCTAATCCTTCCTTGGATGCATCTGTGCATACCAAGAATTATTTTTCCATTTCAGCGACCTTTAGTATCAGTGATTTCGTTAGCAAATCTTTAATAATTTGAAGTGCTTCTACGCATTTCTCTGTGTTGGACAACTAAGAGGGGGGGTGAATCAGTTGTCACTGTGCTTAAATAATTATATCCATTTTTAAACTCATTATAGAACTCTCAATGATGATCACAATAAATAAGTAGTAGAGTATTCAACATCAATCACACACATGTATAATGCATAGAAAAATATTCTTGAGGAAACCCATAAAGGGTGAAAACCTCTTCTTCTTTATATGATAATTATTTTCTGTACATTATCATTCTTATGAGCACCAACTCCTAATGAGTCTACCACCTATGTTTTGCAAGCTGCTACCTGCTGAGAGAACCTACTCTTTGGTTTCTCTAGCACCCACTAGAAGGAAGTACCAACTCCCTAAATGTTCCAGCACCAACTAGATGGAAGCACCAACTTCCAGTCATATAGGCACCGACCTGTATATCAGAGAACCAATGTTCTCCCTTACACCACCCTGCCACACTAGTTTCTCTGGCTGCAACCAGATGGAAGCTATAACTCCCTGCGTTCAATCACCTACTTGAAATTATGAGGACAAAAGTCCTCCCTAGCAACTCCCAACCACCCTGAAATATAAAAATTTTCTTTCTGTGAATTTATTACAGTGATTCAATAGCTGTCATTGGCTTACCAGGCTTATCACTATTCTGCTATGCTGCACTTCTCTTCCTGCATTAGTGTCTTCCTTCTTGCATCCTCTTCAGATTTTTGATCTTCTCCTCTGTCTCAACATGCACACCTCGGCTTTCGATTCTTCTCATAGATATGAATCTCTGTTATTTTCTTCTTCTGTGCTTCAGCTCCTGCACATCATGCTTCTACACACATGCATCACTCACAACAACGACAACAATATCTCTTATCCATTATTCATTTTTATAGTCTTTGTGCACCTTGTGCATGCTTCATGCACTATCCCATTGCATACACTTCACTACGTTCATCATTAGTGGCCCTTATCCTAATATTCTTTGGATTTGCTGACTGTAACAGTATTCAAACCACTTCCATCTATTAGTCGACTCTATAATGAGTCTACACTCCACTGGCGGTTTCCTTGACACTCTTCATCTTATCTGTTGATCACTCTGAAGACTCTTTGAATTATCTGGTAGATGCAATCACTTCCTTTTGGACGTTACTGAGAGAATCTCCCCGCGTTCATGCATTTCTCACCTTCTATCTTCCTGAGGAAAACTTTACAGTGGGCGTTTATCCTTTCTAGTTAATCCCTTTCCTTTCACATGTGGCCTTAGGAGATAACCAAACATCTATTCAGAAAGCGTTTCGTGATTTCGTGATCCAGGATATCTAGTTTTGAGTTGCCTCGCTCCACTCGTGAAAACTCTGAAATGGAGCCTAGATTTTCTAGCTCCTTCCCCTCACTTTCGCTGATAGGACCGCTGGTTGTGACCACATCGCCATTCAAAAGTGCATTACACGATTTCTCACTTCGGGGATTATCCCGTGAGTCCTTTGACTCCTCCAACTCCCAGTACCTAAAATGGATCCTGGATATGCTATCTCCTTCCACTCACACTACCACCAACGGTGACCACAACCTAATTCGAAAATGCATTTCACAATTTTCTGTTTTGGGGATTCTCCCATGAGTCTCCTTGACTCCTTCCTTTGGAATTCCTGATATCTAAAATGGAGACTAGAATCTTGCACACTCCTACCTTCATGTGACCACCAACGGTGATCACAGCCTAATTCGAAAATGCATTTCACAATTTCATGTTTCGGGGATTCTGTGATGAGTCGTCTCGACTCTCCATGTTGCGAAATGCAAAACAAAGCTTGGATGCACTAGCTCTGCTCTCCAACTCTCGACGATGTGACCACAAGATATTACCACTCGCTAATCGTTTGAGCGCTTCGCTCTCCGGATCAATGGTCCATGATCCGTGGTGATCAGACGACTATCCTCCACCCTGAAACTTCATCTTTTGGGACTTTAGGGGATTGTTGATGCTAAAAATACCGAAACTAAACTCCCAGAGTGACGTCACTCTTGTGTCACTCAATGACGTTTCATGAGCTGAGTGGCTGCCATGTATCACTTCTTGGATCGACGGTCCATATTTCTCCTTGAACCAACAACTGAGATTATATATTCATTTTGCGTTTTGCGAGTTCGAGAGGTTAGGAAACCTCCTTCCTTTCACCTTTCAGTCAACGAAATGTTGATCTTTAGACACGTGTCCTTCTTGGATCGACGGTCCAAATTTGTCCTCGATCCAATGGCTGAGATTATATCATCATTTCGTGTTTCACGAGTTGGAAGGATAGAGCACCTCATGCCTTTTACCTTTCAGTCAACGAAATTCCAATCACTCTCCATGTGTCCTCTGGCTTCAACGACCAGGATCATTTCACGATCTCGCATATCGCGAGTTCGAGGGGTTAGATCACCTCCTTCCTTTGAATTTACAGTCAGCGAAATGTTGATCTATGACCACCTGTGCTACCCAAAGATGGATGGTCCTCCTTCTTTCAGGATTTTGTAAGCCCGCTTCTCCTTGCACTTTAAAGAACGTGCAGGTTCTCCTAGATCCAACGACGGTCGGACCTCGTGCTCGGATCTAACGCCCGAGATTTGTCCTCCATCTGTACGCTCCTCCTATCTGGACTTAAGATGTCTTTCGAGCCTGTTTTCCATCGTTTTTCTTGCCATCGATGTTCTTTCCATCAATGACAAGCTCACTCCCAACTGTAAAACTGCCAACAATATCCCCCTTTGGCATTGATGGAAACCTCCAACGGCTGCACTAATATATTTGGACCTCCATCTATAGCATCCAGTCTGGACCACTCCATTCCTTTTCTCCCCCTTTGACATCAATGCCAAAGAAAACATGCTCCCACTAAGTTGTTGCAGTACTTCGTCGGAGGTATCATATATGCAACCAACACATACTCCCCCTAATAGGATGGACTCTCTTAGGTGTGAGACATGATGATACCCATCTTTTGATGGAGATATTGAAATGGTGTCTTGGCTAGGGGTTTAGTAAAGATGTCTACAATTTGTTCCGTGGTTGGAATATAATGAACTTGAACAATATGATTGGTGACCTGCTATCTTAGAAAATGGTATTTTATGGGAATATGATTGGTCTTGGAGTGAAATACATGATTCTTTGACACACTTATGGCACTAGTGTTATCACAATGAATTGGGATCGATGCATTATATTTTACCTCCAAGTATGCAAGTGTCTGAATCATCCATAATACCTAAGTGCAACAGGTATCAAGAGCAATGTACTCTGCCTCTGTAGTTGATAAAGAAATGGAACCTTTCTTTTTACTCAACCACGCTACTAGAGAACCTCTTAAGAAGAATGCACCTCCACTCATGCTTTTCCTTTCATCCATGCAATTATCCCAATCAACATCTGAGTAGACTGATAATTGAAATTTTTTATTCTTAGGATACCATAGGCCATAGTTCATTGTTTCTTTCAAATATCTGAATATTCTTTTGACAACTAGTAAATGACTCTGTTTGGGTGTTGCCTGATACCTTCCTACTATTCCAACAACATGCATTATGTCTAGACACGATGTTGTGATATACAATAGGTTGCCTATCATTGACCTATATGAAATTTGATCAACATTAGGTGAGTCATCATCTTTTCTTAATTTGCATCCAGTAACCATAGGTGTGCCCATAGGTTTAGAATCTTCCATTTGAAACCTTTTCAACATTTATCTTAGATATTTTTCTTGAGAAAGAAGCATTCCTTCATACTTATGAGTAATTTGCATACTAAGAAAAAATGACAATTCCCCTATCATAGACATTTCAAGCTCAGACTCCATGGCAGAAGAAAACCATTGTACCAATGAATCATTATTACATCCGAAGATGATGTCATCTACATAGACCAACACGATGAGAAAGTCATTACCCTATGTTTTGATATATAGAGTGTTGTCAATTTTTCCTCTCTTGAACCCTTTTCCTTGGAGATACTTATACAGGCTGTAATACCAGGCACAAGGAGCTTGTTTTAACCCATATAAGGATTTCTTCAGTTTCCATACTAGGTCAGGATTATCTGCCAGTTCGAAACCCTTTGGTTGTTCCGTATAAAATTCTTCTTTTAAATCTCCATTTAGAAATGCTGACTTGACATCCATTTGATAGACTTTAAACCTTTTATGACAAGCATAGGCAAGAAATATTCTGATCGCTTCTAGTCTTGCTACTGGTGCAAATGTTTCATCAAAATCCATTCCTTATATTTGAGCATATCCCTTATAGACCAATCTTTCTTTGTTCCTGACAACTTGTCCCTTCTCATTCATTTTGTTCTTAAAGGTCCATTTGGAACTAATGATAATTTTACCTTCAGGTCTAGGAACCATCTCCCACGTATTGTTTTTCTCAATCTGATCAAGTTTATCATTCACGGATTTAACCCAATGGTCATCTTTGCTAGATTCATTAAAATTCTTGGGTCCAGCATGGATATGAAGGCTATATGTGGTTGTTCGGTGATTTTGATTATATTTCTCCTGGTTTGTACACGTTTGTCTTTTTCACCATTTATCTGACTTGAAGGGTGATTTTTTTGAGTGATTCTGGAGGAGGAAATTGGTGTTGTCTATTGATTTGAGTCTGTCTGAATATTTGCATCTTCATCTGGCTCAGAGTCTTCTTGGTCTGATTCTTGGACCTGTTAATCTTCAACTTCATCTATAACCTTTGTTGTTGATTCGGTATTGTTCACCTCTCTTACTGGGATTCCTTCATCAACTTTTATGTCAATATAGTCAACCAATCTATTCATCCTCGTATTATAGAATATGTATCCTTTAATGTTTGTAGCATACCCTAAGAAGATGCCATCATCATCCCTATCATCATACTTTCCAAGGTTCTCATCATTATTCTTTATGTAACACTTACTCCCAAATACTTTGAAGTGTTTAATTGAAGCAGGTCTCCCATATCACAATTCATAAGGTGTCTTGTTAGTGTGTGATATGAGGTGGGATTTGTTAAGAACATGGAATCCTGTGTGTTTTTCTTCTACCTAGTAGGTTTTACCAATGTTCTTCTCATTCATCATTGCCCTGTCCATTTGCTGCACTATTATGTTTTGCCTCTCAACTACTCCATTTTGTTGTGGAGTTCTTGGGATTGTGTATTCTCTCTTGATCCCATGTTTATCATAGAATTCCTTGAACTCACTTGACATATATTCGCCTCATATGTGTGATCTTACTGCCTTTAACCTCTTTCTTGTTTGATTCTCAGTTAAAGACTTAAATATTTTAAATTTCTCAAATGCTTCAGTTTTTTCCTTGAGAAAGGCAACACAAGTAAGTATGGAGTAATCATCAATGATCAACATGAAGTAGTTTTCTTTGCTTGTGCCTTTCTGTCTTGATGGTCCACATAAATCCATATGAACTACCTGGAGTGGTTTATCTGTTGAAGTAGAGCTCTTGGATTTAAACTGTGTCCTGGTTAGCTTTCCTACTTGGCAGGGTTTACACATAGAATCTTGTGGCTTTGATATTCTCGGAAGATCTTTTACTTCCTCAATATTTTTTATCTTGATTAACTGGTCAAAGTTTAGATTTCCAAGTCTCCTATGCCATAACTAGGTCTCATCATGTTTTCTTAGATTACACTCTTCTCTATCTTCTTTCAACACATATACATTATTTTCTGTCCTTATGCCTTTAGCCACCACTTGTCCTGAGTTTACATACTTTATATTGCAGTCCTTGGAAGTGAACACTAATTCACCTCCTCTGTCACACATTTGACTTACACTGAGCAGATTATGTTTCAGCCCATCTACAAGCAGAACATTTTGGGATTTTCCTTTGCCATTACTTAGACTCACCATCCCTTTACCCTTGATTTTACCTAGAGCATAATTTCCAAAGGTTATGTTTCCTTATTTTCTTTCACTTAGAGATAGAAACTTACCTTTGCCTCCCATCATATGTTTGGAGCAACCACTGTCAATATACCAGGGGTTTTGTTGTCTTTGGGATGATAGCACTAGTCCACACTTGTCATTTTGTTTCATCTTCCAAACCTTGACATTTTCAACAGAGAGGCTCAAATCTGGCTCGTAGTTCCTTAAGCGACAATCCGCAGCTTTATGTCCAAAATTATAGCAGGTGTAACATTATGGTTCATTGAATAAAGTATCATAACAATTGTTATGCTTAACCTGTGTCCTTTTTCCAGCCATCACATTATTTGCAGTCTGTGATTGTTTGTTACTTGGCTGTCTCATTCTTTGTTGCGACAGATATCTATTCCTTGAATATTTTGATTGCTCATATTTAAATCTTAAAGAAAAGTTTATAGGTTTGTGACCAAAGTTAGAACATAAATAACAATATCCATAGAAACATCCTTTGTACCTAGAAAATGGTTGTCTTCTTTGAGAAGGTCAATTTCTTCCATGTTGGTGATTTCTTTGAATAGAGAGTACATTATTTCTCTGATCTATAGTTTCAGTTCTAGTACCTCTTTCATTACTCCTCCTGGGAAGCTAATTATCTTCTTTTGTTTCTGTAGGTTTTTTGTTGTCACTCGTGGTAGATTTGACAAACTTGATGGGTTCTTTGTTGCTTGGATGATCACTACTTGATCCCTCTTCATAACCCAAACCTATTTTCAGCTTTGGGTTTCTTTGTTGATTCATAATGGTGGCCAATTATTCTGAGGCTTTGATACTTGACAGATTCTGATGATACAAGGCTTGAAACTTGTCCAACTCTTTCCTAGTTTTCACTACTTCCTTTTCCAGGGCTTCACATCTTTCCTTCTTTTATGATAACTGTTGTTTCATAATGTATTCGATTTTCTTTGCCTATTCTAATTCCACTTTTAGTAGGACAAAGTCTTCATCGGGCTCTTTACTACCTTTCTTGAACTGTATCAACAATCGTTTTCATTTTCTCTTCTTAATTATGAGTTTGTCAATCTCTTCCAGTGCACTAATCAGTTCTCCTTCCATATCAACCACATCTTCTTCTTCATTGGCATCAATTCCTATGTTTTTATTATCATAATCCTCTTTGGCCATAAGAATGAAGTCATTTATTTTATCTTCAATAGAGGATTCATTGTCTTCATCATCTGAAGGATCATCATCATTGTTTACACAAAGACTTTTCTTCTTAAAATTATTCTCTTTAAAGAAAAAAATTTGTTTGTGCTTCTCCTCATCATCATATGTATGATCCTTTCTTTAGTGAGGACATTTATTTGCAAAATGACCTATCTTACCATAGTTGAAACATTTGAAAGGCATCTTACCTTTGTATTTGCTCGATCCCTTCTTCAGTCTTCTCACAAATTTTTCTTCGATTTCATCAGGCTCATAATCCTCATTCTTATCTTATTTAAATGATGCTTCTCTGGAGGTGGGTTTATCTTTAACTATTCTCATTTCATATGCAGTCAACATTCCTAGAATTTGATCAAATGCCAAGGCTTTTATATCATTAATTTCTTCTATAGCAAAGACCTTTGGGTTGAACCTATCTGGTAGAGATCTCAAAATTTTCTGAACTAAAGAGGGTTCCTCAATTTTTTCACCAAGTGCTTTCATTGCATTTACCAGTTCTTCAACTCTCAGAAAGTACTTTCCAACAGTTTCATCCTCTTTCATCTTCAACTATTCAAACTGTACTATGTAGGTTTGAAGCTTGGCATCCTTTACCTTCTCATTACCTTCATAACTGCTAATGAGGTTGTCCCACATTTCTTTGGCAGTTTCTAATTGCATAATTTTTACAAATTCTGCTTCTGCAAGCCCACTCAGGATAGCATTCATAGCCTTAGAGTTGAAGCTAAATTCTAGCTTGTCATCCTTATTATCTAGTACAACTGGCTTTACATAGCCAGTCTCTACCACATCCCATACATCTGCACCTAACTCCATTATGTAGGTTCTCATTCTAACTTTCCATAAGGCAAAGTTTGTTCCATTGAACATAGGGGCCTTATTGGTTGAAGTTCCTTCATGGATTGACATGTTTAATCTCTAGGATCTACCCTTAGATAAAAGAGGCCCACTCTGATACCATTTGTTGGACAATTGAAAGGGGAGGTGAATCAATTGTCACTGTTCTTAAACAATTATATCCATTTTTAAACTCATTACATAACTCTCAATGATGATCACAATAAATAAGCAGTAGAGTATTCAACATCAATCACACACATGTATAATACAAAGACAGATATTCCTGAGGAAACCCATAAAGGGTGAAAACCTCTTCTTCTTTATATGATAATTATTTTGTGTACATTATCATTCTTATGAGCACCAACTCATAATGAGGCTACCACCTCTATATTTCAAGCTGCTACTTGTTGAGAGCACCAACTCTCTGGTTTCTCTAGAACCCACTAGAAGGAAGTACCAACTCCCTGAATGTTCCAGCACCAACTGGATGGAAGCATCAACTTCCAATCATATAGGTACCGACCTGTATATCAAAGAACCAATTTTCTCCCTTGCACCACCCTGCCACCCTGGTTTCTCTGGCTACAACCAGATGGAAGCTATAACTCCATGCATTCAAGAACCTACTTGAAATTATGAGGACAATAGTCCTCCCTAGCACCTCCCAACCACCTTCAAATATAAAACTTTTCTTTCTATGAATTTATTACAGTGATTCAACAATTGTCATTGGCTTACCAGGCTTGTCATTGTTATGTTATGCTACTCTTCTCTGCCCCCATCAGTTTCTTCCTACTTGCATCCTCTTCATCTTTCTAATCTTCTCCTCTATCTCAACATGCACACCTCGGATTTCTCTTCTTCTCACAGATATGCATATCTGTTATTTTCTTCTTTTGTGCTTCAAATCCTGCACATCATGCTTCTACATGCATGCATCACTCACAACAACAACAATAATATCTCTTCTCTATTCTTCATTTTTATACTCTATGTGCACCTTATGCATGCTGCATGCACTATCCCACTGCATACATTTCACTGTGTTCATCATCACTGGCCCTTCTCCTGAGATCCTTTGGCTTTGCCGACTGTAACAGTATTCGACCCACTTCCATCTGTCATTCAAATTTATGGTGAGTCTACACTCCACTAGAAATTTCCTCAAGACTCTTTGTCTTCTCCGTCGATCACCCTAAAGAATCTTCAAATTCTCTGGCAGATGCAATCAATTCCTTCTAGCAGTTACTGAGAGAATCTTCGTGAATTCATGCGTTTCTGACCTTTTGTCTTCCTAAGGAAAACTTTACAGTGGGCATCTATCCTTTCTGACTAATCCATTTCCTTTCACATGTGGCCTTAGGCAATAACCAAATGCCTATTCAAAAAGCGTTTCATGATTTCACGATACAGGATATACAGCTGCGAGTTTCCTCGCTCCATTCGTGAAAACTCTAAAATGGAGCCTAGCTTTTCTAGCTCCTTCCCCTCATTTCCACTGATACAACCGTTGGCTGTGACCACAACCCCATTCGAAATTGAATTTCGCAATTTCGCACTTTGGGGATTCTCCCGTGAGTCCCTTGACTCCTCCAACTCCCGGTACTTGAAATGGAGCCTAGCTATGCTAGCTCCTTCAACTCATGTGACCACCGACGGTGACCACAGCCTAATTCGAAAATGCATTTCACAATTTTGTGTTTCGAGGATTCTCCCGTGAGTCTCCTTGACTCCTTCCTCAGGAATTCCCGATATCCGAAATGGATCCTAGAATCTTGCATGCTCCTACCTTCACGTGACCACCGTTGGTGACCACAGCCTAATTCGAAAATGCATTTCGCAATTTCATTTTTCGAGGATTCTTTGATGAGTCGTCTCAACTCTCCATGTTGCGAACTCTGAAACGGAGCTTGGATGCACTAGCTCTGCTCTCCAACTCTTGATGATGTGACCACGAGATATGACCACTCACTAATCATTTGAGCGCTTCACTCTCCATATCAACGGTTCACAATCCATGGTGATCGGACGACTATCCTCTGCCCCGTAACTTCATCTTTTAGGACTTTGGGGGAGTGTTTATGTTCAAACTCCAGAAACAAAACTCTCAGAGTGACATCACTCTTGCGTCACTTGATGACGCGTCATGAGACAAGTGGCTACCACGTGTCACTTCTTAGATCAACGGTCCAGATTTTTCCTCGATCCAATGACTGAGATTATATCGTCATTTCACGTTTCGTGAGTTCGAGAGGTTAGAGCACCTCCTTCCTTTGACATTTCAGTCAGCGAAGTGTTGATCTTTAGCCACGTTTCCTTCTTGGATCGAAGGTCTAGATTTGTCCTCAATCCAATGGCTGAGATTATATCATCATTTCGCATTTCGTGAGTTGGAAGGATATAGCACCTTGTGCCTTTGACCTTTCAGTTAGCGAAATGCCAATCGCTTTCCATGTGTCCTCTGGCTTCAACGACCAGGATCATTTTGCGATCTCACATATCACGAGTTCAAGGGGTTAGAGCACCTCCTTCCTTTGAATTTCCAGTCAACGAAATGTTGATCTGTCACCACATGTCCTGCAAAAAGATGGATAGTCCTCCTGCTTTCAGGATTTTGTAAGCCCGCTTCTCCTTGCACTTTAAAGAACGTGCAAGTTCTCCTGGATCCAACAACAGTTGGACCCCACACTTGGATCTAACGCCCAAGATCTATCCTCCATCTATGCGCTCCTCCTCTCTAGACTTACGATGTCTTTCGAGCATATTTTCCATCGTTGTTCTTTCCATGAATGACAAGTTCACTCCCAACTGTAAATTTTCCAACACTCTATCCATATGAATTTCTTTTTTTTCTTCTACAACTCCATAATTGGATTTTGTATCTTCAAAAAACCTTCGACAAATCATCAATAATATCCTTCTAAATCCATAAATCTATGTACTTATTCTACGTTTTTCAGTGTTGTCCATTCCATAATGGCCTCTACTTTCACTGGATCCACAACAATACCTTCACTATATATGTTATGTCCAAAGTAATGAATATTCGATTGGTAAAAAGAACATTTCGATAGATTCTCATACAATTTGTTTTCTCTAATACATTGTAGAACCAATCTCAGGTGTTCATCATGCTCGTCTTTCGTCTGAGAATAAATAAAAAATTCATCAATAAATACTTGAACAAACTTGTCTAGGTATTTGTTGAGCACCTCATTCATCAAACTCATTAATACCCCTGGGGCATTTGTCAAGCCGAAGGGTAAAACTGTAAACTCATAGTTTCTGAATATTTTCTTAAATGAGGTCTTAGTGATATCTTCTTCCCGAATCCGTAACTGATGATATCTTGATCTCAAGTCAATCTTCGAAAATATCGTTTCTCCCTTCATATGATAAAAAAAATCATCAATCCTCGGTAAAGGATATTGTTTCTTTATCATATCTTTGTTCAATTGACGGTAGTGAATACAAATCCTCCTTGACCCATCCTTATTTCTAAAAAAAATGACTAGTGCACCCCACAATGATACTCTTGGACGTATCAGTCCTAAATCCAACAACTCCTTCAATTTCATTTTCAACTCTTGCAATTCTGGTGCCGACATCCGGTATGGATTTCTTGTAATCGGTTATGTTCCAGGTTTCAAATATATGGTAAACTCAAGTTCTCTTTCTGGTTGAAAACCTGGTATTTCCTATGGAAATACATTTGTAAAATATGATACTACCGAAAGGTTTTCCAATCCTTTTGTCTCTCCCTCTTCATTAAGTGCTAGGATGGCATATAACTTGCATCCCTTTCACATACTTTTATGTAATTGTAGGGAAGAAATAAATCTCAAGGACACTCCTTGGTTTCTTCCTACAATTACTTTACTCTATTCCAAATCATTCATCAAACTTAACCGTTTCATATTGCAATTAAGTATCACATCATGCGATTTCAACTAGTCCATGCCTATCACTATGTCATAATATCCTAAAATCGTGACATAAATATTTACCTTCGTTACAAAATCACCCAAGTTAATGTTGCAGTTCATAACCTTTCCTTTGAATTTCTATTTGGCACCCAATACCATTTATACATATCCGAATTCGTCTTTCTCGACTACCTTTACCTCAATTATCTTTAGCGTTGCACTAGAAATAAATCTTTAAGTTTCACCTCGATCTCTCAAAATACAAAAAGTTTGATCTGTGATCATACCTGGTGTCTCGAGCACACTGGACTGGTGCTCAGCCTAACGGTTTTTCATCGTTGCATGTATCTTATGGGCCTTGCTGAAATCTCTGACTGTAGTGGGTCATGATGATCTGACTGCTTTTTCCTTTTTAATCAGACAATCACACTGGTAATGTGGCTCTCCACATGTCCAACATCCACTCTTCAATCTAATGTTGCTAGTCCCCGAAGTAAAATTTGTTGGCCTAACAATATGTGATCTAGGTCTATTAAGTTGAAGAGGCCTAAGATGTTGTTGTTCTTGTTTTTATGGTCCTCTATAAGGAGTCCTCTGTTAAGGGTTATGTGATCGTGGTGTCGAGAACATAGTTCCTCTATGTGTATCTCGAGCATAGTGGACTGGTGCTCGACCTAGCGATTGTTCACCACTACATGTATTATGTGGGCCTTGCTCAAATCTACGACTATAGTGGGTCCTGATGATCCGAGTTATTTTTTCTTCTTAATCAGACAATACCACTGGTAATGTGGTTCTCCACATGTCCAACATCGAGTCTTCGATCCAATTATTATAGTCCCTGAAGTAGAAGTTGTTGGCCTAACAATCTATGATCCAGGTCTGCTCTATTGAATAGGCCTAAATTGTTTTTGTTGTTTCTACGGTCTTCTATAAGGAGTCCTCTATTGAGGTGTTTGTCATCGTGGTGTTAAGAACATAGGTCCTCTAGGTGTATCTTGATTCCCATAAGTATTTATGGCT
Source organism: Picea engelmannii (assembly GCA_009831015.1). Classification (NCBI taxonomy): domain Eukaryota; kingdom Viridiplantae; phylum Streptophyta; class Pinopsida; order Pinales; family Pinaceae; genus Picea; species Picea engelmannii. The sequence goes on from WSFP011402997.1 coordinate 18,054, forward strand.
AGTGTTTGATGTTGTTGCACTCCTGGTGTCATCTGTCTTGTTGGTATAGAATGATTCCTACCCTGACCCCCATTGTTCATCTCTTCCTCAACTATGAGGACCTTCTGAACTGCATCGTGAAATGTCTAAGGCATTAGGATCCTTACCTTTGCACGAATTTTGAAGTTAAGGACAAGTACAAACTTATTGACCTTTAACTTCTTTGTGTTCATATGTGGAGCATACCTAAGTAATTTGATGGACCTCGCCTCATACTACAACATAATACAACCACCCTATCATAAGGCATTAAACTCATTAAGATGGTGCTCAATGAATTCCTAGGAAAAATACCTCTCTCATAACCATTCCTTGAAAAACTCCCATGACATGTCTTCAATGACCACGTTTAGTTGAGGTAGGAGTGTCTTCCACCAAAGAAGAGCACTCCATTTCAATTGGAAGACTACCATGTAGAACTTCATTTTGGAGGTGTAATCACGAAGTGATAATTACATCACCATGTTATCCAACCATGCCTCAACAGCTAAGCCGTCTGTGGCACCCAAGAACTCAAGAAACTTCACTTTCTCAACTTCTCTGTGTATACTACTACTACCACCTAGAGCGCCCTATGAACCCTCATTGGGAACAAACTATCTACCCTCGTCTCGATATAGGCAGTTGATCAATTCCTATGACATCCTCTCGAAGGATCTCATCATACCTACCACATTTACTGCAACAACCTTCTCCTTCTTAGTAGTATGCTCATCTCCCTGAGGATTTGATTCCTTTGGAATGGATACAATCCAAGGTGTCACACCTCTCCCTCTAGTACCACATCATCCACTTCCCCTGCATCCTCTAACCATGATTACCTACATATGAAAATTTAAAAATTAATTAGGGATACATATTTAATCATTTAATTTATTTTTTAACACAGTGGAAGGCGTAATGGTCCAATGTCGTAGGGTTGAACCCACTCTGATACCATATGTAACAACCCCTTTGTTAAGACATTACACAAGTGAATTCCATAGAGAATATTTTTTTTTAACATAACATTGCAATATTCAAATACATCATCATTGGTATTCATACATTAACTGCATCACATAAAGATAATGAAAGCTATCTAACAACACAACCTACCTACAAGGTTAGGACCTCCAAGACACACAATCAAAGCTCAAGTCCATGATTCATTCGATTGATTTTGACCATTAAAGGTCTCAGGACTAGCGATTGTTCTGAGGAACAATGAGATATCTAATTCCCAACTCCATTCTATTCTGAAGTACAAGAATAGAACCAACAACTATCATAGCAACGATTCCTTCAGAGAACAAGAAAAATCTACTATGCTCAACAATCATTAAACAACACTCATGTGCAATAGAATACCAATTAAAACACAAATAGTAAATAAGGAATCAGTGTTAAAGCGTTATGGGGTAACATTTAAGTTTAATCCTTCTACCATCCATCTAGAATCATTACTCCATAATAATGATATTAAAATTCTCTATTGAATAACACATAAAATCAAAGTGCATGATATTTCTTGCAACAAGGTTATATTATCATACTGACATCGAAGGTAGATAGGGTAAACTATTAATAATAGTATCCTTAGCTTAAGTTCTAAATTATATCAATGCAACCTTCATTAATATCCATCTCTCATCAAAATAGAATAAGGATTAACAACACATTTATTCTATAATACATCCTTGAATAATTTAATTACCTCATTCTCTATAACTAAACTTTTAAAGATAATGATTCCAATAATGATTACTATATATTAAAAAATTTCATGGAGTTAGTATAGTCATAACAATATTACAATACCACCAACTTATTCAACATTCAATATATGATCCACTATATAATTTTATATACAATCAATGGATAAATTCAAGGTTTAACTCAAATATATATATATATATATAAACATAAATATCCATATTATTAGAGTCGGAAAGGAGTAACAAAAAATCCTTATCAATGTGAGTAACGATTTCTCTCAATCCTGGAATACAAAATATATATATGCGTAAGGGATTTGGCGGTTAAAAGTGTAGCACCGTTCCATTAACCATTCACAAGGATGTGCTAAATATTTCGCTAACAAATCATAAGTTGTCCAAGTTTGTTCATGATTACGATGATGAATATGGTAGAGACATAACTAAACATATCAACGATTGTGTTTACGAGGATACACAATAATTAAGAGTACATTAAAGAAAAATAGCTCAATCTAAGGATCATAAACTAGATACGAAAGTGACGATCAATTGTCATATAACATAGATAGAGGATCGCTCCTCAATTTTAAGTGCATGGTTTCACAATGATACTATCTCATAATTCGTTGAGACAATGAACGCAATTATCTCAATATACTAGAGATCAAGGAGGGACAATTAACCCACTGTAACTTGGCGTATAACGACCTATTTGAAAAGGATTTGGAGTGGTAATACTGAAGTGGATAGCTAATCTTAAGTCCTAGAACGAATCTACTTCTCAACATGTAACCAAAGAGTTATGGTCGAATCATAAGATTCTTCCATAACTCGATCTACATCATCGTTAACAAAGGAGATGTTTAGTCCAACAGCGGTCAAGAAACAACACTTGTAGGCTTCGTTGATTAACATCGTCACGATCATTTGTTTTGACCATCCAGAATCAATCTACCAGTTGGAAAACTCCAAATACCAAATGGAAACCAACCAATATCAATTGCCATATTCTTCGAAAATGTAAGAGAAGTGCAACTACAATACTATGCATTAGTAGTGCGTAATTCAGGATATAGATTAACCTACTCTAGTGACCATTGAAAATCAACGATCAGATAATCTATCAAAATATTCTATCAAGACTTCGAAAGAGGAATTTCGATAACAAATCAGGTTAGCCAATAGAGTTCGGAGGTACTCTCACTGTTAAGAATGATGAGAGGTTGGCGTTCTATCCGCTACAATAGACATAGTACATCAGAATCACACACAAGGGATATGGTGATGTCGATTTAATGGAAATAAGTCTGGATATAACAAAACTAGATGATCACGAACTTCACCGTAGTGCTATTCATGGCTAAGAAAACGTTATGACAATCTGGGTGATAATAATCAAAGAAATCTAAATAAGAACAAAGGTACAAAACGACCCGCTTGCAACGAAACAAAATCTCAGCAGGATAAAGTCTGGTGATAGAAAGCAATTTCTTAGAAATCATATGCAGAATAAAATGATGACCCGATTTTTAAATCGCCCAGGAAAAGCTTTTAAATGAATTAAGCAAGGGTTGTAAGAAGAAATCTAAGTTATATTAAAAACTTCTATTCTTGACATAGTTCGAATATTAGATTCTAGTGTTGATATAAGAATTAAAAGTATAGAGATCAAATTATTTGCTTGAAACAAGGTTGGGCATCAAGCCATATCGTTTAATTGAAGAGTCATTCCATCAAAATAGATTGATGTCAATCACAACGATTATCCAATCACTACAACAGAGGAATACGAAGCAATATTACACCAATTAAATTGACTATACACCAGACTTTTAACGATTGTATCTATCCACTCACTGTTCTATATAATTATACGAAATACCACAATTAATAATTACCCAAATTTCCAATCTCTACTGTCAATGGAGTAGCGTATATATTTTATCAGTCCTTTGTTTAATTGAAAACTATCATAACTGCAAACTCATGTATTCGAGTTCTGGTTACAAAATATGATTAACTATTATAACAACCTCATAAAATAATCGTCAATTAGCATTGGTATAACGAAAACATTCACACTATTTTACAAAAATAGATTAAACTAACATCAATATTCAACGTACAAGTTGAGGTCTAATTATCAACATTTTTAAATATTAAATAACGTGATCAATTTCACTATAGTTGAAGGTGATCTTCAATCCAACACTTGCGCAATAATCCATCGGTACCTCCTAGCTAACCCTAGGGGTACTCTTCTTCCCCCTTATCCCCCTGAGTCATAAAGGGGCCACAAAAAAGAAACCAGAACACAATATCTTCCAAGCTTGCCTCTCAAGGAAAAGCTTCCACTCTTTCTTAAACTTGAAAAACCCAACTCTTGCAAGTAAAGCACATTCAACAAAATTTTGGTAGAATAAAAGTACCATGAAATAGGTGATCAATTTCCATTCTACACCATTTTTTTTAATAGGAAAATCCCCAATGACACATGTCTCCATGCACAAATAATTAACTTTTTAACTTAATTTAATTAATATTATTCACCCACACACTTGTCACACTCTCCTCAAGTTGCACATGTAAAAACCATTTTTATTTTATTTAAAATACAAATTTCCCTCACATTCCCCAATGTGATTCTATTTTCACTCTTAGTTGTCCATTTGTTCCCCAAATTTTCATTTAATGAGTGTCTCCTAACTAGATCTTAGTTCGAGTTGGATTATGAGTCTTCTTGTAGGTAGACTAGAAGTAGTTTGACTCAATATTTTATTCCATGTGTACTCCTATTCTCTCATATTATTATTTCTTTCTATTTTAAAAATGCATTTTATTAATTTCATTCACACATGTGCAATTTATCCAACTTTTAAATTTTATTCCCCTTTTTCCTATAGTTTGATTATATTCTGAAATCCTTTAATTTATGTCACAATTCATTTAATACTTTATTTTATTTAGAATTAGACTTAGTCTTAGACTTAGGCTTAGACTCTTGTTAGGATTTTAGTTTATAATTTACTGTTAAATTAATTATTTTATTCTAACAAGGTCTAACCATTTCAATGTTTTATAGATCACCTAGATTTATTGACTTGAGTTTTAATTACATGACATTCCCTTCAATATGAACCTCCATCCTTCAAGGGTGCCACTTGCTTTAGATTGGTTTTGGAAGTTTGTCTGGCCCTTGGAGTCAACACTCCATTCGGTTGATCTTGTGAGAGACAAAGTGATTCTAAGGAATAAGGATTCTATCATACTGCATGCCCCTTATAAATTTCATGAGTGACTGTCTCAGTCCACCCTCGCGACATCATCGACCTCTCAAACTAGGTAATCATTAACCTACAGTTCATACCACGCCAAGAGTGCTAGTAGTCTTTGATAGAGACGTTTCCACACCTCTTCTTCAAATGTCTGGTTTATGTGCATGACCCCTTTACTCCTTATGTGAGTCAGATTATCAATCATCATCAATTCTGCATCCACAGAAAAAAAACAATGTCAATAATCCATATACATAAATCATACTGTAATCAATCATATGTCACATGTGTGTAAAATGAAATACTCAAACAAATACAATCCAATCCTTGACTCAATCCGGAGTCCAAGGAAGTTCATTGATGCCTTCAACATATATAACCTGTCATGTGTCCTACACACTCAGGAAAACTCACAATACCATCTACCAATATATATACATCAAAATAAAAACAATTCACAACACATCATCATCAGCATATATAACCCATAATCGAAACGAAATCATAATGTACCATAATCGGATCACTTGCATGAAAGTGGCCTCAAAGAATAAGTCGATAAAAGTGTGCTCAGTAGAACAAGATGTTACAACATGATAGTCCATGTTGTCCACTCAAACCTAAGGTTCCCGCTCGAATCAAACACGGTAAAACCATTGCAGCTGAAAACAGGAGACTTCTTCCACACAGTTAGCGCTGTGGCAGGCCCCTTGTAGACCTTGCTGTTATTCACAGCATGCCTGGCGAACTATGGGTTGTCTGAATGAAACTTGAAAAGCATTGTTCCTGAGAATATGAGGCAACGAGGAGCCAAGACAGGTAGGTAAGGGATGGGCAAAAGAACAGAGAATGAATAATGTATATGGAAGACATACTCACGTAGAGTGTACGCCAAGGCTAGTGACTATGTGTTGATTCGTCGTCCTGTTAATCCCTTCTTATATCCGAAGGGCCATTGCATTGAAATTGGCCATCCTGTCACCTTCATAAAAACCAAAACACATCCCCCTTAATTTAATATATATCGGCCATTGATTGGTCTTAAAACTTTCTTGACTAACTGCCATAATATACTCTACTGAAAAGATTGTAAGGGTAGGCATCAAGCTGCCTAGGTGTAAACTTTATTAGTGGGCGGCAGTTTAACCTTAAATTTGGAATATAAAATGGTTGGGAATAGGAGTCACGCCTCACTAGCAAGGAGGAGATCATAACTTGTGACATATCTTTGCAAAATGGTCAAGGAGGCATGACGTTTACTTTTTGATGAGTGGAATTAATATGTCATCGCGTTTATTTTTTGATGAGTGGAAATTAATATGTCATCGCATACGATGATAATATTTATCCCTTTCGAAGATTAACTAGTTTGATGAGATAAATAAACATAATTAAATTTAATTTTTTAAATGTAGTTTTTATATATGAGTACATATTTCAAAAGTGATTTTAATGTTTGAATAAAATAGAAATAATAAAGCTAACAAATTGTCATGATTTTTTTTTTGGTGCACTAGCCATTCTTCAACGATGAAAATGAGACACTTAAATTATTTTAAAATTTAATAAGTATTTTTCGATTTCTATATTGTATTAAAATTCTTTATGGGGAATGTTGTAGGTCTATATGTGAGAAGGCTCACATATATGTGAGCCATATTTGTAAAGAGTAACTAAGTCAACTAAATTGTTAAAATAAATTTGTTTTTTATTTTAATTCTTTTTTATTTGTTTCAAGACAATCACAATCTTCTCATAATTTTTTTTTTTTTATAATACTATGGTTACACTTTAAATTCTTTTTGACCTCGTTTGATTTTTAAACTTAAAAAGTAAAGGACACAGTATTTGCAGGGTCTTTATTTTGTTATTTATTTTGTTAATAGCGTGATAATTATTATGTTGTTAGCAATTTGATATATCTAGGTTGTTTTAAGAATAGGTCATTTTGGAGACTAAAACCTCTTTATAAGTCGAATATAGATTAGAAGTCATTTCTCATTGTATCCATGTCGGTTAGGCAAGTGGGATCTAACTTCTTCATTTACTGATTTCAATGCCAAATGAACATATACAATTCCTAGCAATAATCAAAGGATACAACGAGCATCAAACAAAAGATTTGGTTCAGAGCAATAACATTTCCTCAACAATCAAAGGAATACAACTACTATTCAACATAGAGGACTCTTGTTGGGACAAATAACTACAAATTCAAAACCTTAATCACTAACATGTCCTTTCCACCTCCTTAATGGCTTAACTAGAGAAAACCAAGCATAAGGCCTTGCAACAACACAACCAAAACCTTACACATTAACATTTTCCTACCCAAAAAAGAGATGATTCCCAACATTATAATAAATTGAATACAATTAACATTGAAGACAATGGAAAATTCCCATCAACAACCATTGCTCAACAATGAGACCAATATATACATTTTTAAACACAACCAAAAAAAATGATATAAAGAAGAAGAAACTTTATTCATTAATAAATCCCTACCACCACATTAATGCTAACCAATAATAAAGAATGCATTAAAAACTAATTAAATGTTATAAATACTTATGAACCAACTATATAACATCATTTCGAATTTCCAAAAAATAAAATCAGATTTCAATATCTTATGTTTATCAAAAACTTTAATACAAATTGTATTAAAGTAAAATACAACTTTTAAATTAATAATAAAGTTTAAAAATCACTATAATATAATACTCAATACTCCTAAAACTAATAAATATTCATTAATACACTACTCAAACACGAAATTGTGTGTGCGCCATAATAAGTAAACTATGGAAAACAAATCATTCCAATGTTTTATAGCGTCTCATAGCCATCAACTACTAATAGGTTTGATGAAACCTATAGTCGATATGGGCAAGGGACTAACAAATCCTCGTAATTGCTTTTGTTGCGAGTCATCACAAAACACATATTTTGATATATTATAATTCTGAATTTGTTAGCTGGTGAATGGATTCTTTTACAATAATAAACCATAATTCATTGAAT
>ML858656.1:4754-16813 GCA_009831015.1 Picea engelmannii
CAGCAATTGGTATCAGAGTCGGTTCCTTTTATTTAAAGGTAGATCAGTAAGCTTAAACATGTCAAGTCATGAAGGAACTTCAACCAATAAGCCCCCCCTGTTCAATGGAACAAACTTTGCCTTCTGGAAAGTTAGGATGAGAACCTACATAATGGCTTTAGGTGCAGATGTCTGGGATGTGGTAGAGACTGGTTATGTAAAGCCAATTGTACTAGCTAATAAGGACGACAAGCTAGAATTCAGCTTCAACGCTAAGGCTATGAATGTTATTCTGAGTGGGCTTGTAGAAGTAGAATTTGTAAAAGTTATGCACTTAGAATCTGCCAAAGACATGTGGGACAAACTCATTAGCAATTATGAAGGTAATGAGAAGGTAAAGGATGTCAAGCTTCAAACCTACAAGGTACAGTTTGAACAACTACAGATGAAAGAAGATGAAACTATTGGGAAGCGCTTTCTGAGAGTTGAAGAACTAGTAAATGCAATGGAAGCACTTGGTGAAAAAATTGAGGAAGCCTCTTTAGTTTAGAAAATTTTGAGATCTCTGCCAGATAGGTTCAAACCAAAGGTATTTGCTATAGAAGAACTTAATGATCTAAAATCTTTGGCTTTTGATCAACTTTTAGGAACGTTGACTGCATATGAAATGAGGATAGGTAAAGATAAATCCACCACTAGAGAAGCATCTTTTAAAGAAGATAAGAATGAGGAATCTGAGCCTGGTAAAATTGAAGCAAAATTTGTGAGAAGACTAAAGAAAGGATTAGGCAAATATCAAGGCAAGTTGCCCTTCAAGTGTTTTAACTGTGGAAAGATAGGTCACTTTGCATCTAAGTGTCCACACAAGAAGCATGATCAGAATTCTGAAGGTAAAAAGAAGTACAAACCTAGGAGATTTGGTAAAAAGAAAAGTTTATGTGTAAACAATGATGACTCTTCAGAAGACACAGATAATGACTCTTCCTGTGAAGATAAGGTTAATGAATTTATGCTTATGGCCAAAGAGGATTATGATAATAAAAACACGGGAAGTGATGTTAATGATGAAGAAGATATGGTTGATATGGAAGGTGAACTAATCAGTGCTTTAGAAGAGATTGACAGACTCAGACTTAAGAAGAGAAAAAAAAAACAGTTGTTGATGCAGTTTGAAAAGAATGGTAAAAAACTTGATGAAGACTTTGCCCTGCTAAAACTGGAGTTAGAAGAGGCAAAGAAAATAGAGGACATTATGAAACAACAATTATCAGAAAAGAAGGCAAGATGTGAAGCCTTGGAAGAAGAGGTAGTAAAAACCAGAAAAGAGATGGAGAAGTTTAAAGCATTGTATCTCCAAAATATTCCAAGCATTAAAGCCTCAGCAGAACTAAATGACATTCTGAGCAAACAAAGATCTCCTTTGTTGAAGACTGGTTTAGGTTATGTAAGTGGTTCAAGGAGCAAACAGACAGAAAGCAAAGAGCCAGTAAAGATGATCAAGTTTCAGGTCAACAGACAATCAGACCATGTGAGTACTCTGTCACCAAAAGCTAATAAAGATAAGATGATCCCTGATAAAAAACAAATATATCAGAATATGGAGCAACCAATACCAAGAAGAAGGCCATCCTTCATGTACCAAAATTTCTTCCATGGTTACTGTTTTTACTGCTTTAATTTTGGTCATAAGATTGCAAATTGTCAAATTAAGTTTAGAGACATGCAACTAAGGAGACCAAGAGACAAACAATCTTTGCAACATAGAACTAAACAACCAATGAGTAGACAAAGTTTCACCAATCACTTTGACCTATTGAACAATGAGCTCGAATGCTATAACTGTCATAACTTCGGCCACAAAGTTGCAAACTGCCATCTAAAGAATTATAAAACATATACAAAGATAAAACCCTTAGCTAAAAATGTCAGCACATTGAAAAAGAAAGTGAAAAATGTGGTCTAGTACTTTCAGTTGAAAAACAAAAGGACCCTTGGTATATAGACAGTGGATGTTCCAAACACATGATTGGAGACAAGGATAAGTTTTTGTCTATAAGTAAAGGAAAAACAAGAAATGTGACCTTTGGAAGTGATGAACCAGATAAAATCAAGGGTAAAGGGATGGTGAGTTTAAGTAATGGGAAAGGAAAAGCCCAAGATGTCCTGCTTGTAGATGGGATGAAACATAATTTGCTCAGTGTAAGTCAAATGTGTGACAGAGGATGTGAAGTGGTGTTCACTTCCAAAGATTGTAAGATAAAGTCTGTAAACTCATGACAAGTGGTGGCTAAAGGCATAAGGACAAATAATAATGTATATGTGTTGAAAGAAGATAGAGAAGAGTGCCATCTAAGCAAACATGATGAGAGTTGGCTATGGCATAGGAGACTTGGACATCTAAACTTTGACCACTTAATCAAGCTCAAAAATCTTGAGGCAGTAAAAGATCTTTCAAAAATATCAAAGCCACAAGATTATGTGTGTAAACCCTGCCAAGTAGGAAAGCTAACCAGGACATAGTTTAAATCCAAGAACTATGCTTCAACAGAGAAACCACTCCAATTAGTTCATATGGATTTATGTGGACCATCAAGACAAGAAGGCACAGGGAAGGAAAAATACTTCATGTTGATCATTGATGATTACTCCAGACTCACTTGGATTGCTTTTCTCGAAGAAAAAACTGAAGCATTTGAGAAATTTAAAATATTTAAGGCTTTAACTGAGAATCAAACATGCAACAGATTAAAGGTTGTAAGATCAGTCAGAGGAGGAGAATTTATGTCAAGTGATTTCAAGGAATTCTGTGATAAACATGGGATCAAAAGAGAATGCACAATCCCAGGAACTCCACAACAAAATGGAGTAGTTGAGAGGCAAAACAGAACAGTTCAACAAATGGCCAGGTCAATGATGAATGATAAGAACATTGGTCAAACCTACTGGGTAGAAGCAATACACCCAACAATACATATTCTTAACAAAGCTCGCCTCAGACCACATAGTGACAAGACACCTTATGAACTGTGGCATGGAAGACCTGCTACAATCAAACACTTCAAAGTCTTTGGGAGTAAGTGCTACATAAAGAATAATAATGAAAACCTTGGCAAGTATGATGACAGGACTGATGAAGGCATCTTCTTAGGGTATGCTACAAACAGTGAATGATACAGATGCTATAATAAGAGGCTGCATAAATTGGTTGATTGTATTGACATAAAAGTTGATGAAGGAGTCCCAATAAGAGAGGTGGGTAATATTGAATCAACAACAGAGGATATAGTTGAAGTTGAAGATGAACAGGTCCAAGAATCAGAAAAATAAGACTCTGAGTCGGATGAAGATACAAACACTCAGGCAGACTCAAATCAATAGACGACATCAAATCCTTCCTTCATAATTACTCAAAAGAATCATCCTACAAGTTAGATAATTGGTGAGAAAGACAAAGGTGTACAAACTAGGAGGAGGATAATCAAAGACTTTGAGCAATCAAATATAGCCCTCATATCCATGGTGGAACCCAAGAACTTTAATGAAGCCAGTGAAGATGTAAATTGGTTACAATCAATGAATGAGGAACTGGATCAGATTGAGAAGAACAATACTTCAGAGCTTGTTCCTAGACTGACAGATAAGAATGTAATTGGCTCCAAATGAGTGTTTAAGAATAAAATGAATGAACAAGGACAAATTTTCAGGAATAAGCCAGATTGGTCTGTAAAGGGTATGCTCAAATAGAAGGACTGGATTTTGATGAAACATTTGCACCCGTAGCAAGATTAGAAACTATTATAATGTTTATTGCCTATGCTTGTCATAAGAAGTTTAAAGTCTATCAAATGGATGTCAAGTCAGCTTTTCTAAATGGAGATCTAAAAGAAGAATTCTATATGGAACAACCAGAAGGTTTCCAACTGTTAGATAACCTTGACTTTGTCTGCAAGCTAAAGAAAGCCTTATATGGGTTGAAACAAGCTCCTCGTGCCTGGTACTACAGACTGGATAAGTATTTTCAAGACAAAGGGTTCAAGAGAGGAAAATTTGACAACAATCTATATATCAAAACAAAGGGTAATGATTTGCTCATTGTGTTGGCCTATGTAGATGACATCATCTTCAAAAGTAATAATGCTTCACTGGTAAAATGGTTTGCTTATGCCATGTAGTCTGAATTTGAAATGTCTATGATAGGGGAACTATCATTTTTTCTTGGTCTGCAAATTACTCAGAGGTCTGAAGGACTATTTCTTTCTCAAGAGAAATATCTAAGAGAAATATTGAAAAGGTTTCAAATGGAAGATTGTACACCTGTGAGCACACCTATGGTCACTGGATGCAAGCTAAGCAAGGATGATGACTCACCTAATGTTGATCAGAGTTCATATAGGTCTATGATAGGCAACCTCTTGTACATCACAACATCTCGTCTAGACATAATGCATGCTGTTGGAATGGTAGGAAGGTATCAGTCTGCACCTAAATAGAGTCATTTGACAGTCGTCAAAAGAATATTCAAATATTTGAAAGGAACAATGAACTATGGCCTATGGTATCCTAGGAATCAGAATTTTCAATTATTAGTCTATTCAGATGTTGATTGGGATAACTACATGGATGAAAGGAAAAGCACGAGTGGAGGTGCATTCTTCTTAGGAGATTCTCTTGTAGCATGGTTGAGCAAGAAGCAAGGTTCCATTTCCTTATCGAATACAGAAGCTGAGTACATTGCAGCTGCCACTTGCTGTACCCAAGTATTATGGATGATTCAAACACTTGCAGACTTGGAGGTAACTTATACTGCACCGATCCCAATTCATTGTGATAATACTAGTGCAATATGTGTGTCAAAAAATCTTGTATTTCACTCCAAGACCAAGCATATACCCATAAAGTATCACTTCTTGAGGGAACAGGTGACCAACATTGTTGTTTCTTTGCATTATATTCCATCCAAAGATCAGATTGTTCATATCTTCACTAAACCGCTTGCAAAAGCTCAGTTTGAGTATCTACGTCAGAAGTTGGACGTGACCCCATTATCAACCTAAGAGAGTCCATCCTGTCAGGGGGAGTATGTGTTGGTTGAATATCTTATACCTCCGCAAAGTACTGCAACAACTCAGGGGGAGCATGTTTTCTTTGACATTGATGTCAAAGGGGGGAGAAAAGGAGTGGTCCAGATGCTACAGTTGGAGGTCCAAGCAACAACCTTTTAGGCTTGCCATCAATGCCAAAGGGGGAGATTGTTGGCATGTTTTACAGAAAAGCGTGTGCTTGTCATTAACGGCAAGAACAACAACGTCGATGTTTTACAGGAAAATCATAAGCTCAGGAGGAGAAACAAACATTATGTAGAAACAAGAAAGCTCAGAAGAGATAACAGTTTCCATAATTGCAGACGAGGTCCAAGAGACAGACTCACAGAAGGAGAAAAGGTCGAGACCTGTGAACACTTAGAAAATCTTCTAAGTCAGAGAGATCAGAAGCTCAGGAGGAAGAGCAACAATGGTCGTTGGATCATCGATCCAAAAGACCAACAACCATTATATCCAGTGGATTTGTGAGGAGGTTACTGTTCAGGGAATCTCACTTCGAAAGAATTGGCAACTTGAAAGTTGAATTACCCGAAGCCCGAAATCCGAAATGAATGTGGACCATTGGATCTGGAGAAAATGCGATGACCGTTAGATTGAATTAGTGGAAGAGTAGGATAAGTAAGGGCCGAGATATGAGATCACGATCACCCGAATATTCGTCGATCGTTGGATCGAATTAATTGAAGGTTAAGTTAAATGGGGCTAAAGAGTTGAGAATTTGATTATCCAAATACACGTCAGCCGGCGGATCAAACACAAATTTTCGTTAGCCGTCAGATCATTCTAAAGTAGAAGGACATGATAAGTTGGGTAAAGGGCGTGCTAATCTCAGCGGTCGAGAATCGGGGACTCAGATCTATGGTCGACAGGGCATATCGGACCCCCCTGAGCTTTTTGCCTTTAACCGTGGGGGGGTTTCGAGTTGGTGGTATTTTCCTTGTGGGACCCTCATATGTGTCACCTTTTTGTTAACTCAGACCCCCCTTGCTCATTACCACTTACTGCCTAACCCCCCCTCCGAGTAAACCACCAAACCATTCATTCATACCACCTCCGCGCTCCGACGTCACACTCCACTACCCGCTACACATCACACTCCACTACCGCGCTCTGCCTCCACACTCCACTACAATGGCTACACATCTTACCCACGTCAACAGACCACCTCAGCAAGGACATGTGGCAGACCACGTCAGCAAGGACATGTGGCAGTAATTCGCATACTTCGAGGGGAAGTAAAGTTTGAGATTTGAGATTTAAGAAGTCCGGAGACCCGAAGGAGATCTTGACCATTGATCGAGAAAGGGAACGTAGAACCGTTGAAATGTCAAATTCCCAAAGTGAACGAGGACTGTTTATGTGATGAGGGACACACGTCAGTGGATTATCAACTCCAGAAGTTTGGTGTATGGGAAAAGCGAGGTTTGAGATTTGAAACTCCCGGAGCCCGAATCACGAAATAAACCACAACCGTTGATTTAGGGAGGATAGATTTGATCTGCATATCGTGAAAGGATAGATCTGAATCGTCCGTTCAGGAGCACCGTCAAGATCATGATATCGAAGGTCCCATCGCATTGTGGGGCTAGAACATGCTCAGGTCTTAATTTTTTCTTGGGCGGGCCTAAATCGAAACCACGGTTTTGGAGAAAGGACGCGTGGAGGCTCATAGTGAATTGCAGGTCGAAAAGTGGGTTGCCCTCAAACCGCCTATGGACGCGCCCGCAATTGCGTGGTCACGTGAAGTTCATAGCCCAAGGTCATATCGTGAAATGGAGCTAGCGCTCACTAGACCGAGATCGGGAAGCGCCTTTTGAATAAGCGTTTGGTCACCGCCAATGGTCACATGAAGGAAGGGGCTTAGAAGCCAAAGAAGCCAAAGACGACTGGCTGTAACTGACAGAGAAGACGAAGAGTTGCGATTGCCAAAGAAGCCAAGGAATATCATGATAATGCCCACTGATGATGAACACACTTAGCATAACCGCCTGAGAATTCAAAGAGCTTCAGGGTGATCGCCAGAGGAGCTGAAGAGTCTCGAGGTAACTGCCAGTGGGATGAAGACTCATCATAGAGACAATTGACAGATGGAAAAGCGTCGAAGACTGTAACTGCCAGAGGATCCAAAGAATCTCAGGATAACAACCACTGATGAAGAACATACTCAACATGATCGCTAGAGAGAACGAAGAGTTAGGTGTATGATCTGGAAGAGGATTTGGCATGATAAATATACATAGAACAGAGAAGGATGGTTGCTTCTGTTGAGAGTTATTCATGCGGGTAGAAGCATGCTATGTGCAGTAGTTGAAACACACAGAAGAGGTGTAACACATAGTATGGAAATAATACACAGAGCATAAAGCACAAGCGAATGCGAGTAGGAGGACACTGATGCAGGCAGAACAGAGCAGTGATGAGACTGGTAAGCCACTGATAAACACTGTATCACTGTAATAAATCTTAGTAAGAAAAGATTTATATTTCAGGGTGGTAGGGAGGTGCTAGGGAGGACTGTTGTCCTCGGAGTTTCAAGTGGGTGCTTGAACACAGGGATTTGTAGCTTCCATCTTGTTGCAGCTAGAAAAAACAGGGTGGTAGGGTGGTGCAAGGGAGAACTATTGTTCTCTGTTATACAGTTTGGTGCCTATGTGACTGGAAGTTGATGCTTCCATCCAGTTGGTGTTGGAACACTGAGGGAGTTGGTGCTTCCTTCTAGTGGGTGCTAGAGAAACCAGAGAGTTGGTGATCTCAACAAGTTGTTGCTTGTAAAACAGAGGTTGTAGCCTCAAGAGGAGTTGGAGCTCATAAGAGTGATAATGTACAGAAAATAAAGATACTTATCATGTCAAGAAGAAGAGGTTTTTCCCTTTATGGGTTTCCTCAGGAAATATTTGTCTCTGTATATTTCATGTGTGTGATTGATGTTGAATATTATATTCCTTATTTCCCCATTATTGTGATCATCATTTCGTCATTGAGTGTTCTGTAAATAGTTTAAAATGGGCATAATTGTTTAAGCACAGTGACAACTGATTCACCCCGCCCCCCCCCTCCCCCACGCCCCTTCTCATTTGTCCAACATGGCAGGGAATAAAATCTAGATAATTTGTGGTACAACGGGCACTAAAGTTTTGTTGTAGCAAGAACTAACAAAGATGACTCATAACTTTGATCTAATTAAGATGGGTAGAGAGTGTTGGATAATATAGGTGGGAATTTCCACTTGTGAATTGATTAAGACGTGATTGCTCTATGTTTTGATTGGATCCAGTGGGATTCTTGGCCTAGTTTAGTCTTTCCTTAGTCTGATGGTGGCTAGCAAGGGTTTTAAGATCCATAGTTTTATTTCACTTAGCAATTTCCACGGGGACATATATGATTCCACCCATAGGGTTTGGATAGTTTTGAGAGATGTCTTTGTCACACTTTAGTACTCAACTCAGGGGCAATTCTACTAAAGAGAACTTATTGTTAGGTGGGAAATCTTCCCCAACAAATGTTGTTGCATATTTGTTTAAATATAGGTATAGTACTCAACTCAAGAGTCGCTCTACTAATATCAACTTATTGTTAGGTGGAAAATCTTCCCCAACAAATGTTGTTGCATATTTCTTTCAGGACAAGTATAATACTTAGGTCAGAGGTAGCTCTACTAATGAGAACATATTGTTAGGTGGAAAATCTTCCCCACCAAATGTTTTTGTATATTTCTTTAAATGTAAGTATCATATTATGTGTAATTTATGTGGTTGTTATGGTTTAGCTAATATATGACTTCATGTTGTTGTGATGCTGGAATCTTTAATCTTTTATTGTTTTTTGCTCCTTGCATATTATTTTTATAGTTGTTTGAAACACTTGAGAGTTTTGATAATAGTGCTATGATGAAGAGATTGAAAGCATATTTGCTCCATTGAATGGATTTTGTTGCTATAAATTAAACTAAATAAACAAGTATTGCATAACAACTTAGTCCCTGCCGCACAAGTTTGGTCATGGGCAAGTTCTTTGTCCTTAAGTTGAATTAGAAGTGTTTTAGTTTGCATGCTATGTTGTATAGTTGAATGTATATTTTATAAATTGTTTCGAAAGGTCAATTATTAGATTTTAAATAAACAAAGAATTTGCAAATCCTATGCTTATTTTAAATTTCATTGTTTATGAACACTTGACGACAAATTATTGTGTATAAACCAAATTTTGTATAATTGTTCCCTTATTTCAAGATTTTTTTTGATTGAGTATTAAAACATTAGAACTACAACATAAGGTATGGGTGAAAGCATGGGATTTGCTAGAAGTGGAGTAGGGAGTTCCAGAATGGTCCACTAGTTCAAAGAGATATTGAAGAAGCCACCACCTACAATTGATGAGGACCCATTGTCAATACTCGAAACCTTTGCCATCATCAATACTCAACACATTTGCTTTTGCTTTCATCAGAAAGAAGAAGGTCATCGAGAGTAAAATGCATAAGCGCGGAAAAAGAGACATTGACCAATGCATGATTGAGACTACCGAGAAAATGATATTTGATGTGGAGGAAATGTCTCCCGCCACCATATCCCAAAATTTTCAAATGGTAGAAGAATGAAACAATTGTCAATCTTCACAACTAGGGGGCATATTACAAGGCAACAAAACATCATCTTAGTGAATTTGTCCTGTATACTATCCTCACAAATGAAAAGGGCATTCCTATGATCACCAAATTCTACCAACATGTTTATGTTGTGCAATAGTTTGCTAAAGATATTGTTTTAACTTTAGGACTATTGGAAAGGCGAATGAAATATTTGATGGTGAGAACACAATAGGTCGATGAAATAGTATGATGGAAGATGAGTTTAAGTATATATTGGTAGGCCTACTACCATTGTAACCAAGTGAAGTGAGGAGGTTCATTTACAATGTGGATCTCAGGAGGTTCATTTCCAACGTCCATCACATCTTACACGCCATCAAATATGCCCATGAACAACGAGTGAGCATTCAATATGAAAATAAAGAACATCTCGCTCATGTAGAAGTGGTATATCTCTATAAAATACCACCATTTTGAAACAACAGTCAATTTATCTCTTTATATGAGCTAATCAACATTGGGCAGAGGACATTGGAAAAAAACATTGGTAGAGTTGCCCAGCATTACCAACAATAACAAATATTATATCAAAGGCCCCATAACAATAAAAGTATTTTGACTTGGTTATTCCTTGAATTGATGATGTAGCCAAAGCCTGAGATTAATTCACAAGATCAAATAAACCATGCAAACACATGAGAATGGAAAAATAACTCTCTTTTATTCCTTCTCCATCCTAACTATTACAATGGAAGTTCAACCCCTTATAACTACTATCTGATATTTTTGAAAACAATTAATTTTAGATAAACAACTAAATTTAGAAAATTCTTGCATGACTCTAAAACTGACTACTAAATAAGAGCTAACTAGAGCGACACTATTTGTCAACTTGCTTTTCTGAATTAAGTTGATAAATTAAAGGACAACTGATAATTGAAAAATTTTAAATTCCCATAAAAACACTAAAACCCCAATTTGAGGCCTTATATGAAGGAATTTGGCCCCGTAAAAGTGTCAAAATGATGTCCAATCGGTTAAATTTGATAAGAACAATAGTGAACTCTTCGAGACGCAACTCCCAGTAAAATTTCAGCTCAAACGGATAATTGAGTCAAAAGTTATGACCCTCAGAAAATCCCCGAAATATCCTTGCATCAATTGATATCGACCCTCTTTCCGATGAAATTTCGCGACCTTTGACATGTTGGGTGGATTATTCATGTAGGTGGCAAGTGATCTTTCCAGCTTAACAACCCATGATTTTGTCCAACTGTCTCTCTACGTGTCCATCCACCTTTTCAAATGTACCTTGCATCTGTCTCTTAGCATGGCTACTAGAGTTGCCACTACCTTCCGGGCATGCTCGACCAGGGTAAGGGGCCAGGTCAAGAATTCGAGTCTGATGTTGGGTTTTCTACAACTGAGCCTGTCGATGGGCACTTTATAGCTAATAGGGTTGGCAGCTGTGATAAATAATAAACTGTTGCTTCTGACTGTGATAGTGTGGGTTATGTGTCCTCCAAACTTGACATTGACTAACATGTTAGATCATTTTAATATTATCTGTTGTTGACGAAAGGATTGTTGAGTTATCTCCTAGATTATTGATGGATTGTAGCCATTGTTGACTGGTTGTATTAACTGAGTCGACGTTTCTCCAAGTATAAATTCCTTTACTGGTGGAAAGGTCAATGAACTCTTAGGGTTCGCTCATCTATATGTGATTGAAGATTTCTAAGATGTCTAAGTTAGTTAGAAATTCATATTCCTTTCTTATTTTCTCTCTTTGGAATTTTTGTTTTATTCCTAATCCCGACACACTACATTCTATTCATGTATGCCATTGTTCATTTAAGGAATGCTAAGACCGGATCTATAGATTTAGTCTCACCACAAATCATCAAAGAAAAGTGTAACCAATCCCATCAGTCCGAATAGTTCTTGCAATGCAAAATCTGTTCCAAATTTGAATAGATCTAATCTTCCTGTGTCAGATACTAAACTTAGATTGATGGTTGAAGGAATGGAACAAAACTTCGTTCTATATTACCCTTATCGAAATACAAATTTGTAACATGTTGATTCAATTGAGCATTTCATTTACCTACACACATAGCAAGTAACGACTATGTTACCCTTGAATTAGGGTATAATTAAATTTTAATACAGTTATAACCTAAATTCCAATCTTTGTAATTGAAAACCCAGTAATTGTATTTTTAAAGTTGACTCTAGCTTGAATTTCACAATGAAATTACCTACCAACAAATTTACATTGGGAACTTAGATTAATGTCTAATGTCTAGTAAACATTCACATGTTCCCTACGATAATCTTTTAGAAAATATATAATACATATAGTATATATAAATATGCTACACAATCAT
>ML858657.1:0-18908 GCA_009831015.1 Picea engelmannii
GTGGCATATTATTATTGGTGCCACATGGAAGATCATGGATGGAGACACATGGCATGTTCTTATTGGTGACATATGGATGTGTATTATTGGTTATATTTGGCATCCAATGAAATTATGACACATTATGACACATGGCATTTGATTATTGGAGACATGTGGCATGTTATTACGAAGAAACATGGTTGTAACCATGGTGGAAGACATTTTATGTAGGTTCCTTACTTAGATGTAGGGGGGGGGGATCAATTTCTTATCATGCCAGGTGGATTTTGACTTGGCATGTAAAATTATATTTTATTTTTTAATTTTCTAAGGGAGGTCGAGCCCTTAAAGGGCCAATGTCTTCTCTCTTTATGTTTCTTGTTAAGTTTATGTTACACTTAAAAATATATGCCATTGTATACCAAACACTCCCATGAATTTGGGATAATTTATATAAAGAAAAAAGTCGAATTTTCATGGAGAAAAACGAAATTTGATCAAGGGCCCACATTTGTCCATCAATTTTGATCGATGGTTTATGAGTCATAATTTTTCAGAAGCCATAACGTGAGCTCTAGGTGTCATAATCATGCAAAATGTATACCATTGGAAAGGTATTTTGATGTAGAATATGATGGTATAAGTTTGAAAGCCTGAAAGTGACCACATTTTACATAGAAATTGAAATATCAATCAACTTCAGTTTTAATGGGTCTGCGTGACAACTCAACTTCATGATCTCATATCTTGAGATCCAGGCGACGGATTTGGGAAAATATTATATAGTTGGAAATATAAGATGATTAATATCACATATGAAGTGATTTACATGGTTGAAAATTTGATTATCACTTCTAGAAAATTAAAACACATTCCCCTTATTTCAAAGGGAAACTAATTAAATTTTGAAAATAAAAGTTTATTTAAAAAATTTTATTAAAAAAGGAAAAGGACCCATTTGAAATATTAGAATACTAATGATGTAAATTTATTAATGGGTTATTAATGAAGTATTCATTAAAGGGAATAATTAAAGAAGAAAAGTGTATGGGAAATTCAAGAAAGGGAAAACCCTAACTACCCAAGTAGTTAGAGGATATAAGTTTTAAAGAAAATAAGTGTTTCATGAAGGGTTCTAGAATCATAATTCTAAAAGGGAGAAGGGAATAATATCAAAGGAATAATAAGGTACAACCATGAATATACATCCAAGATTCTGATCAATGAAAATATATCTCCATCTTCTCTACTCTTTCTATTCTTCTACACCATTTCTCATAGCTTTATGCTTGAATATATGAATTGGGTAGAAGGTTGAGTTCTTGAGTGTTATTCTTGTATTCTTAAAAAACCTTTTCTTATATGATCATGGAGTATTTAGAGCCATATACATGTCTTTCATAGATTTTGTAATGAATAATATTTTTCATGAATAAAACTCCACAAAGAATCACTTCGGAGTTGATTTCGATTGTATCTTATAAATTTGAGTCTTAAGTATGAGATATTTGAAATTGATCTATCAAATTCTCTTTTGATATTTATAGTAGTGCTCATTTAAAATTATTTGAGATGATTAAATCATCCTCTCCTTTTTCTTGTGAAAAGGATATGGATGCATTTAAATATGAATAAGAATATTGTGCATGTGATGTTTATCACAAAGAAATTATGATGTTGAATGCCTCCTTCAATATTTTCAATTGTTAAAATACTTCTTGTTGCACATAAATATAAGAATAGGTTATTGAAGAACCATTTTTTTGAATAAATCCAAGCAATAAATATCTAGTTTCTTTAGAATTCTCCTAATCCAAGATATCAAAGATATATCTTTTAGCCAAAGAGCAGTACCACCTCTCTAAAAATGTAGAGGGATTCATTTCCTCATGAGGTTTCCATTTCAGTCTTGATAGATTAAAATGTCAACATTTTTGGTGAAAAGACTAGGGAAACATTTATTTTCAAGATATTTGATTCCATGCTTCGGATTAGATTGAAGAAGGAATCTCCATGGTTCAAAGTTTTGAAAAGAAGATTCAGGAAAATTGTTGCTTGTTTTAAATGCAAGGGATTTATAAAATGATTATTCAAAGATGTTGCACATTTTTTATAATTTCAAAAAGACCCAAGAAACATCAAAGATTTGGAAAATGAACTCCCTAACAACTCCATTAGAAAGACTCGAAATGAAGAATTTCATTCATTTCATGATGCTCCTTTAAATTATTCATCAAACCCATCAATGACTCTACAAGAATCAACAAAAGGGAGAAATACCCAAATAAGGAGGTGATTTCATAAAACCCCTTTAAATCTACTAGAACTAGATTTTAAAATGCTTGTTATTTCTATTGACAATTTTTCTACATTCTTTGGGGATGTTTCAGAAGATG
Organism: Picea engelmannii; assembly: GCA_009831015.1. Classification (NCBI taxonomy): domain Eukaryota; kingdom Viridiplantae; phylum Streptophyta; class Pinopsida; order Pinales; family Pinaceae; genus Picea; species Picea engelmannii. The sequence continues at coordinate 2,379 of ML858657.1, forward strand.
CAGAGAAACACTTGTTTAATTTTAAAAGTACATGTCATGATTTCAACCTCATTGAAGACAATGTTACATGTAGATTATTCTTACAAAATATGTGAGGGAGTGATCTTGAATGGTATAGCTCATTAATACCTAACTCCATTACCATCTGGGAGGTGTTAGAAGATTTATTTCTAGAACATTTCATCCTGTTAGTGCTAAATGTTACCCCGAGACTGCTATAGGGTCAAGCCTAACACATCTTCAGTTATTGCTATGATTTTATAAATAAGGATGTATTTTAGGTTTTGAAAGAGGGTGGATCAGGTAAAGTGAAAGAGAAAGAATAAAGTAAAAAGCTAAAATGTAGACCAGTGAATCACCATTGGGCATGGAGTCAAGTAAACACTATGTTAGATTGAAGGCCAGTAAACTGCATATCAGACAAAATACTTATATGATGATGGTTAGAAGAATGGAGAATGTGACAAATAGTAGAACAACCACCAAATAGAGATTCTCTCTGCAAAATGGATTTGATAGGTACTTGAACAAATAACACAAACAATAGGCAGATCACAACAAATATTGTTTCTCAAGAATCTATTGTTTATGGACAGTCATTGATTCTCAATGGTTGTAACTCGTTCAAGCAAGAGGGAAAAACATAACGGAAAATGAAGAAATCACGATCTGATAACACAACTCACAAGGATGTTCAATGTCAAAAATGAATTCTTAATAAAACTTCCCATAGGCTTACAATGCTCATACACAGGTTGATTAATCAAATTCTTCTCAGGCCTTACCCTCTTAGGTCTCCTCCCTTGGTCCCTTGTGTTGAGTGACTTAGCTCTCAACTTAATCGATTGAGCGTTTGGCATCCGATGTCTCTGCTGGTATATTTTCATCACCTGGGCACTTACACAACCTCTATGCACATACAAAACTAGACTTATCCATAATTCACATGATGATTTCAATAAATGAAAGAATCAACAAACAGTTAGTGCACTTATAAGAAGTAAACACAGAATTCAACTATATGCCCATATTAGCCATCTGTCATAATTTTCCATTGGATGTCTGTTTCCTTGGCAATTGGTGTTTTTCACAGCTAATAGGGTCACTATTTATTGTTATTGCTAAGCCAATCCAATATTATTATAAATATAAAAACAACAGATGTTTCAATTTTCCCTTATTGCCTTGAATCTATCACTTCAACACCCGTGACATTTCTTAAATTTTCTTGCTCGTGAACTCCTTGTGTGCTGGTGCTTTATCATGACTATTGTGTTGTGTGGCTAGTAGTAGTACGTACTAACCTGTGTTGTATTTGATGGCAGGTGCTTGGATCGATAACCCGTGAACTTGGTTTTTTATGCCTGATGGCTTTAATGGAGCTTGGCCCTTTTACCAATGTTGACTCTTGGTTGTAAACAATATTAAACATAAGTAGTTTAGATATGGTGCAAAAACCAATCTGGCAAAGAATATGATTCTTTATAATGGCGCTGCAAGAATGTCATTATTCCAGTAGCATGCCTTCCTTCACCAAAAGTCCAAAATTTAACACTGTAAACTGAGTACTAACACTAGCATGCATGTCTTCACCAAAAGTCCAAAATTTAACACTGTAAACTGAGTACTAACACTGGCTCCTTTTGGGGATGATGTTCTCCCTGTGAAGCATCAAGAACAAGTAGACCATTGTGCCTTTCCTCTGTGCATCTGTGCAATGCAACCTGCAAACTTTTGCCTCTGTAAACATCCACATTTATGCTCTACCTAGTCCGTTGGATTTGTGGATCCATTCATACTGTCACTAGATCTTTGCAATCTTTATTCAAATTTTGAACACACACTTCTGAAAAAAAAATTACTATTGCATGCTAACAAACTGAAAATAATCTACCTGCTCATATGACGAGCTTATTTTACACACTGCCTACTCTATCCAACTGCTTCCATTAGATCAGGTAAAATCATGCTTCTAGTGAAGCCATACAAGTATTTGACTAACTGGTGAACCTCTTAATCTAGAGATAACGAAAGAAGGAACCCATGGAATACATAAATGCAATTCAAAAGGATGTCAGAAGAACAATTTGACATTTGAATTGTTCAAATATTCCAAATAATCGGCAAAAGGATCATGAAAACCATAAAGAAATACCTTTTCCTGATTTTTTAGTTGAAGATCAAAAGGTCTAGGCATATCTTCTTTCTGATAATGGTTGCCTCCTTTAGCTATTTGCAAATCTTAACATGACTGTAAGATGATTTCATTGTTTCTCAATTCTTGTTTGATGTCAGATCTGTAAGTGATACCAGTTTTTTGTTTGTGAGATATTAAACTGAACTCTTCAATAATCTCAATCCCAATCTGCTTAATATCTTCTGAAGATGGTGAACCATTAATATTGGATATTGGTTTGTTGACTTACAGAAAATAATCTATTACAGCTAGTGAAGGAATAGGCTTAGTAATTTGTTCATAAAACTGTTTCAGGTCCCCATCATTTCCTTCCTTGACTTCGTATGCATAGCTGTCATAAAGTGGCTTATTGCTGAAGTTTTCTTTATGTGTTGATGTGAAAATTTTCCCTCCACTTGAACCATGACTATCAAGGAGAGAATCTAAATTTTGGTTGTGATACAACTACTGATAAAAGGTCATAGAGAGAAAATATGATATTTGTTGTTCATAGAAATTACCATCATCTTCAGAATTATAATACTCATCATAGATAGGTGAGCCAAAAACCCTTGTGTCTTGCATAGAATGACAAGAAGCCTCATGTTGTAAAACAAATTTAGAAGAAGATTCTGAAGACGATGAAACATCTTCTCCTTCCTCAATAACCATGCTCTATATCATAGTCAAAATTACTAGAAACAATTGAACAAAGGACAAATGTGTCTATAGTATGGTTGTCACCAACATCCTTACAAACAAAAGAAATACTAACTGAATGTTGAATGTCAAATTCAAATTCTTTACAATAGTTATCAAAAGGAAAATCAATCGGATAAATGTTTTTGTAATAATGATGAAAGATAGTATGGAACTCCTTCAAAGAATGAATGTTAGTAGCAAGAAGGGATTGACATCATTCATGAGCATGTTCTTCTAACGAAAATTTAAACATCTTGATTAAGACATCCTCCTGAACAAAATTATGTTCAAGCATGCATTTATGAAAATTTGATAAATGCTCACTGGGATGATCATCCTTGCATCCTCTAAATATTGGAAGATAGTCATCCCATTCAGATATTGTAGATATTGGATGTGGAAAACCAACTATGTTGGTGAAATCCCAAAATGCATACCTCTGAGCCAAAATAGTTTCCATGGCCATCATGGATCTTCAACTAGTGGAGTCGCCATGGTGAAAGATGTGCAGTCATGTATCTACCCTCTTCCTGTTCACCATCAAGAAGCAGATCTGATCGTTTTTGTTCTCCCAGAGAAGATATCTTTGTTGCTTCATCCCCGACAATGGCACCAAAAGATGTTAGTGCTAGAAGTTATCCCTAGACTTCTTAGGGTCAAGCCTAGCACATCTTTAGTTATTGCTATGATTTTATAAATAAGGATGTGTTTTGGGTTTTGAAAGAAGGTGGATCAGGTAAAGTGAAGGAGAAAGAATAAAGGAATAAGCTAAAATGCAGAACAATGAATCACCATTGGGCATGGAGTCAAGTAAACACTTTGTTAGATTGAAGGCTAGTAAACTACATATCAGAAAAAATACTTATATGATGATGGTTAGAAGAATGGAGAATGTGACAAATAGTAGAACATCCACCAAATAGAGATTCTCTATGAAAAATGGATTTGACAGGTACTTGAACAAAGAACACAAACAACAGGTAGATCACAACAAATCTTGTTGCTCAAGAATCTATTGTTTATGGATAGTCATTGATTCTCAATGGCTGTAACTCATTCACGTAAGAGGGAAAAACGTAATGGAAAATGAAGAAATAACAATCTGATAACACAACTCACAGGGATGTTCAATGTCACAAAGGAATGATTAATAAAACTGCCCATAGGCTTACAATACTCATACATAGGCTGATTAATCAAATTCTTCTCAGGCCTTACCCTCTCGGGTCTCCTCCCTTGGCACCTTGTGTTGAGTGACTTAGCTCTCGACTTAATTGATTGAGCGTTTGGCATCCAATGTCTCTATTGGCAGATTTTCATCACCAGGGAACTTACAAAACCTCTATGCACATACAAAAATAGACTTATCCATAAGTCAGATGGCAATTTCAATACATGAAAGCATCAACAAACTGTTAGTGCACTTATAAGAAGTAAACATAGAATTCAACTATATGCCCATATTAGCCATTTGTCATAATTTTCCATGTGATGTCTGTTTGCTTGGCAATTGGTGTTTTGAACAGCTAATAGGGTCACTATTTATTGTTATCTCCAAGCCAATCCATTATTATTATAAATATAAAAACAACACATGTTTCAATTTTCCCTTATTGCCTTGAATCTATCACTTCAACACCCATGACATCTCTTAAATTTTCCTGCTCGTGAACTCCTTGTGTGTTGGTGCTTTATCATGACTGTTGTGTTGTGTGGCTAGTAGTAGTAGGTACTAACATGTGTTGTATTTGATGGTAGGTGCTTGGCTCGATAACCTGTGAACTTGGTTTTTTATACCTGATGGATTTAATGGAGCTTGGCCCTTTTTCCAATGTTGACTCTTGGTTGTAAATGATATTAAACATAAGAAGTTTAGATATGGTGCAAAAACCAATCTATCAAAGAATATGATGCTTTATAATGGCACTGCAAGAATGTCATTATTCCAGTAGCATGCTCGTCTTCACCAAAAGTCCAAAATTTAACACTGTAAATTGAGTACTAACACTAGCGTTCCTGTCTTCACCAAAAGTCCAAAATTTAACACTGTAAACTGAGTACTAACACTGGATCCTTCTGGGGATGATGTTCTCCCTGTGAAGCATCAAGAACAAGTAGACCACTATGCCTTTCCTCTGTGCATCCGTACAATGCAACCTACAAACTTTTTCCTCTACAAACATCCACATTTATGTTCTACCTAGTCCATTGGATTTGTGGAGCCATTCATATTGTCATCAGAGCTCTGAAATATTTATTCAAAATTTGAACACACACTTCTGAAAACAAAATTATTGTTGCATGCTAACAAACTGAAAATAATCTACCTGCTCATATGATGACCTTATTTTACACACTTCCTACTCTATCCAACTGCTTCCATTAGATCAGGTAAAATCATGCTTCCAGTGAAGCCATACAAGTATCTGACTAACTGGTGAAACTCTTAATCTAGAGATAACGAAAGAAGGAACCCATAGAATACATAAATGCAATTCAAAAGGATCACAGAAGAAAAATTTGACATTTGAATTGTTCAAAGATTCCAAATAATCGACAAAGGGATCATGAAAACCATAAAGAAATACCTTTTCCTGATTTTTTAGCTGAAGATCAAAAGGTCTAGGCATATCTTCTTTCTGATAATGGCTGCCTCCTTCAGCTATTTGCAAATTTGAACATGACTGTAACATGATTTCACTGCTGCTCAATTCTTGTTTGATGTCAGCTCTGTAAGTGATACCATTTTTTTGTTCGTGAGATATTGAACTGAACTCTTCAATAATGTCAATCAAAATCTGCTTAATATCTTCTAAAGATGGTGAACCATTAATATCAGATATTGGTTTGTTGACTTCCAAAAAAAATATGTTACAGCTAGTGAAGGAATAGGCTTAGTAATTTGTTCATAAAACTACTTCAGGTCCCAATCGTTGACTTCCTCAACTTTGAATGCATAGCTGTCATAAAGTGGCTTACTGTTAAAGTTCTCATTATGTGTTGATGTGAAAATTTTCCCTCCACTTGAACCATGACTATCAAGGAGAGAATTTAAATTTTTGTTGTGATACAGCTGCTGATAAAAGGCCTTAGAGAGAAAAGATGAGATCTATTGTTCATAGAAATTACCATCATCTTCAAAATTATAATACTCATCATAGATAGGTGATACAAAAACCTTTGTGTCTTGCATAGAAGGATGAGCAACCTCATGCTGTAAAACAGATTTAGAAGAAGATTCTGAAGACAATGAAACATCTTCTCCTTCCTCAACATAATCATCCTCTATATCATAGTCAAAATTACTAGAAACATTTGAACAAAGGACAAATGTGTCTACAGTATGGTTGTCACTAACATCCTTACAAATAAAAGAAATACTAACTGAATGTTGAATGTCAAATTCAAATTCTTTACAACAGTTATCAAAAGGAAAATCAACCGGATAAATGTTTTTGTAATAATGACGAAAGACAATATGAAACTCCTTCAAAGAATGAATTCTAGAAACAAGAAGGGATCGACACCATTCACGAGCATGTTCTTCTAACGAAAATCTGAACATATTGATTAAGACATCCTTGTGAACAAAATTATGTTCAACCATACATTTATGAAAATTTGATAAATGCTCACTGGGATGATCATCCTTGCATCCTCTAAATCTTGGAAGATAGTCATCCCATTAAGATATTGTAGGTACTGGATGTGGAAAACCAACTATGTTGGTGAAATCACAAAATGCATACCTCCGAGCCAAAATGGTTTCCATGGCCATCATGGATCTTCAACCAGTGGAGTCGCCTATGAATCTCGGGACAATGGAGTCACCATGGTGAAAGATGTGTAGTCATGTATCTTCCCTCTTCATGTTCACCATCAAGAAGTGGATATGATCGTTTTCATTCTCCCAGGGAAGATATCTTCATTGCTTCATCCCTGGCAGTAGCGCCAAAAGACGTTAGTGCTAGAAGTTATCCCTAGACTGCTATAGGGTCAAGCCTAGCACATCTTATGTTTTTGCTATGATTTTATAAATAAGGATGTGTTTTGGGTTTTGAAAGAAGGTGGATCAGGTAAAGTGAAAGAGAAATAATAAAGGAATAAGCTAAAATGCAGAACTGTGAATCACCATTGGGCATGGAGTCAAGTAAACACTTTGTTAGATTGAAGGCCAATAAACTACATATCAGACAAAATACTTATATGATGATGGTTAGAAGAATGGAGAATGTGACAAATAGTAGAACATCTACCAAACAGAGATTCTCTCTGCAAAATGGATTTGACAGGTACATGAACAAATCACACAAACAATAGGCAGATCACAACAAATCTTATTGCTCAAGAATCTGTTGTTTATGGAAAGTCATTGATTCTCAATGGTTCTAACTCGTTCAAGCAAGAGGGAAAAACAGAATGGAAAATGAAGAAATCAAAATCTGATAACACAACTCACAGGGATGTTCAATGTCGAAAATTAATGCTTAAGAAAATTGCCCATAGGCTTACAATGCTCATACACAGGCTGATTAATCAAATTCTTTTCAGGCCTTACCCTCTCGGGTCTCATCCCTTGGAGCCTTGTGTTGAGTGACTTAGCTCTCGACTTAATCGATTGAGTGCTTGGCATCCAATGTCTCTGCTAGCATATTTTCATCACCTGGGCACTTACACAAACTTTATGCGCATACAAAAGCAGACTTATCCATAAGTCACATGGCGATTTCAATGCATGAAAGCATCAACAAATTGTTAGTGCACTTATAAGAAGTAAACACATAATTCAACTATATGCCCATATTAGCCATCTGTCATAATTTTCCATGTGATGTCTGTTTTCTTGGAAATTGGTGTTTTGCACAGATGATAGGGTCACTATTTATTTTTATCGTCAAGCCAATCCAATATTATTATAAATATAAAAAAAAACACATGTTTCAATTTTCCCTTATTGCCTTGAATCTATCACTTCAACACCCGTGACATCTCTTAAAGTTTCCTACTCATGAACTCCTTGTGTGCTGGTGCTTTATCATGATTGTTGTGTTGTGTGGCTAGTAGTAGTAGGTACTAACTTGTGTTGTATTTGATGGCAGATGCTTGGCTCGATAGCCTGTGAACTTGGTTTTTTATGCCTGATGGATTTAATGGAGCTTGGCCCTTTTTCCAATGTTGACTCTTGGTTGTAAACAATATTAAACATAAGTAGTTTAGATATGTTGCAAAAACCAATCTGGCGAAGAATATCATGCTTTATAATGGTGCTGCAAGAATGTCATTATTCCAGTAGTGTGCCTGTCTTCACCAAAAGTCCAAAATTTAACACTGTAAACTGAGTACTAACACATCCCAAGAATGCATTCATATGTTTTTGTTGATTCTTTAAATGTTGCCTCCCACCCACCCTTTCCCACATGGAAGCAAGATAATGAAGTGACTAATTTTGAAGAAGAATCTAATCAAATATTGGATGAGTTTTTTGATTCAAGTCATATTTCTAAAAATGAAGATGAAAATTCCAATTTACAAGAAGAAAATTTCATCCTCCTCTATACTCCATATGAAGATATTTCAAGCAGTAAATTTGACAATGAAATCAAGGAACCTCCACCAAATGCACAAGAATATTCTATGCTTGCAATAGATGATTAAAATACTCAAGATCCTTGCCAGCAAGAACAATCGGTGGAAGAAATGAATCTTGAGAAGAACAATGAGCAATATTTCCTTTACATGAAGGAAGAGTCATTTCAAGATATTATTGATAAATCAAGAACCTTGGAAGTAGTTGGATATAAGGATAAATATGAAAGAATGTTACGATTGGAAACTCTTCATCCATTAAAAGAAAACAATATTCTTGAGAAGCGAAGAATTGAATTCATTTAATTATGGTTCCAGAGAATTGTTGGCCAAAAAGTGCAATGAATTTTTCAACACACCTGATTCAATTTTTCTCCAGTAGACATTGAGAGTGCCACTAACTCATTGGTAAAAGTTTCAATATGTTCCATAATGATGGAGTTCATTCCAAAAATATGATCAATGCTTGAATGGATCCATTGGAATTCTACCTATACCTAAGGTGCCCTTTTTTCTTCTAAGTAAGATAGGTTAGGTAGATCATGTATGTACATATCTTGTTCCTTCAGTTCAATTTTGTACAATAAGGAAGTTACTAATATAACTCAATGAAAGAAGTCGAATTACAGGAATATATTTTGAAGATGACTAGCCCAATGGAGATGGCAACTAGTCTTGATATTTTGGTGTTATAAACAACCCACATGGGGTCACTGTCCTGCAGTTGGAGCCAATTGTTGACCAAAATTGGTCATGTATATTTTCCCTCTCTTGGATTAATAAAAAAAATGATAATAGAGCAAGGAACATTTTGAACTATTATAATTTCATGGCGTATTCCTCATTCTTATCTTCACCACACATTTTTTGGATTCAAAATCCAAGTTTGTATGCTCAAGATATCCATGTTTCCATTTAAGCGATAAAAAAGCACTTCTACCATGTGCGGAAAAGCTAAATTTTCTCGAAATCATGATCATCCATTATGGAACCATTCATGTAATAGATCATGTCTTGGTATACATATTTCTATAATTAGTTTATTTCCATTACTCTTATGTCATCCCACATTGATCCAAATGGATCCAAAAAGGCCAAAAAATTGAAAATCTCATAAGTTACACGTCAAAATTACTCAAATGGATAAGTGTCACATGTTCCTCTCAATTGTCGTAAGTGTCACATCTTTCTTACACTTTCTCAAGTGTCGCAAGTTGGTCACAAGTGTCGCAAATGATGTTTGAGAATACTACCATGCTGACGACACTAAGGAGACACTTAAAACATCTCATGTACCTAATTTGAAGCAGAAGAACTGGTTAACTAAAGACAAGGAACTCTTAACACCTGAAGAGAGCTCTGGAACAAAGGTTTTGAGGGGGAGCGCTCCCCTATATCAGATTTAGGAGCACTGGCACTCCCCTACCCCCTTTGAAGGAGCGCTACTCATCTTGAGGGCGCTGGCACTTCCCCTAAGCTTCTCAAGGAGCGCTCCAGTGCTCTGATGCCCCTTCTAAGGGATCGCTGCCTAATCTGAGGCAGTAGTTGGCCCGTTGATGAGAATAAGGAGAGGATATTTCGAGATTAGGAGGAAGTTGTATTTGAATTATTGGTTTCATCAAGAGATCCCTGATCTAAGGAGAAAGTTCCCAACTTTTTCTAAAGATAACTCAAGAGGTTAAGCTCCTCTTAACCTATATAAGTAGGCTCTAAGATGGTGGAAAGGGGGAGGAAACTGCTAGCATGAAACCTATGATCTTGTAGAAAACACACAGTCGGCCAAAGGAGAGTGATCAGTGAAGCTGCTATTATCCAGGTTGTGGACCTTTCAGGCAAGGTTTAGATGAAGAGGACTTGACGAAGCTATCACATTCGCATCTACGATTGTAAGTACTGTTGTCGTTATTCTCATTAATATGACACGCTTGGCCTGTTTCTTTCTAGTTTGTGTTTGATTTTACATGAACTTATCGTTGATAGATAGATCTATTTTCAAGCTAATGTCAATATAGTAGGAAGTGGTCGTATCTTGTTTTGTCCACAGGATCCAGTGAGGAGCAAAGGATTGAAGCGCAACTCGAAGCGTGTAGGGACAAACGTCGATAAAGTGGTACTTCTGTTATCTTCCCTTCTCATATATTAGTTTGGATATATTTGAAAGGAAGTCACTGTCCATGTTAATCATTTTCTGTCTTAGAGTTAGGGTCAAGCTCTTTGAGGTAATCTACCTGTCCGCAGGGAGATTTTCCTATAACAGAAACTGGCGACTCCACTAGGGAGATAGCCTCAAATCGAAACTTCTTGTTTTGATTTCTCCTCATTGACCTTGTTCTACCCCTTTATTGTTTTAGACCTGGTTCACTCCTCTTTTGATTGGTTTCATGATATGATTGGCTCCTTATCCCATCATACTCAGCATAGTTGTCGAGTTTAAATTGCAATTTTTGGAATTTTTTGACATTTTTGGGAGTTTTTGAACCTGGCGCCCCTGTCCCAGTGTTAACAGAGMACCGAMGCTCCCTCATAGCCTTACACAGAGTGCTATAATGCTCCTTTCCTTTGTCAACAGAGCGCCAGCCTATTTTTGGYCAACAAACCTTCCAGAACTGCATTTTTCRGGGTTTTTCTCTGTGTCTCTCCTGTTGAGTAACCTTGTGAGTCAGTCCTCCTTCTCTTCCAACCTTGGCATCTATCTTTTTMTTRAAGAATAAACATCTTACTGTTTGGATTTTGTAGCCTTCTTCACTATTGACTTTGATTTTTTCTGTTGAGTGAAGTTTGAAACCCATGCATTGTTTTTCTCTCCTCATCAACTGAACAAAAACCCTGGTGAAGGTCATCAAAGGCCTASAGACCTCTCCATATTGATTTTAGTCAAGATCATTTTTCTTCAAATCTTTCTTTTGGGTGTGAAGTTTGTTTTCTCTTCGATTGTTTCTTTTCTTTCACTTTTYGTTTTGATTGCAATGAAAGGGTGTATTGTTTGTATGAMTTTTTCTTGTGCTAGTTTGATTTTCATTCGTATAAAAGATAATTAGCAAGACGAGCATTGTGTTGAATTGATCATTATTCATATGMAAACAATAAAAGGCATCTTYGTGTTTGATTKTGCATGTTAGAAGGAGTCTAAAAGTTTTAKCRTCACATCAAGATTTGATTGAGAAAAAGAATTGTTTGAGGACACTCCTTGTTTGTGCTTGATCAGTGAAAAGAACTCTCTCTCTCCCTTAGATAGATGTTCATTGAAAAGAAATGACTGCTTATCATATTTGATGCATTTTTGGGACTGAGTCATAATTCCATTCGTTTCACTTCCATGCACCCCTTTTTGAGTAAAGAACAACCATAAAATCAATGCTAATTAAAAATTATCTAGAAATTTTTCTTTTCTAGGATCCTCCACCAACAATAGACTAGGTTTAGTACTTTGGATTAGGGTTGTGAGCATAACTCTCCAAAGTTTCCAAAAAAACATTAGCATCCTGAGTTAGGGAGAGTCAAATCCAATCATCGTATAAGTTTGCCTGGGATCCCCCTCTCACACAGGGGTTACACACGAGGTCACATTCGGGTGAGCTACAGGGACTAACCCTCCATGGTTTAACTGATTGTGGTGGCCAAATCGTATTATGGGGATCACTTCGAGGTAAATCCAAAATTACTATGTGGAAGCCTTTTAGTTGATTTCGGGCTCGATACCCTTCCCATACGTTCAGATCGGATTGTCGACTGTTCCCTCCCAGGGGCTGACTACGAATTGGTAACCTTAGTGGCCGTAATCTTTAGGGTCTTACACAAGGTGACAATGACGGGAAGTCTCACTGTACCTGGAGAAGACATTGGTCAAACTCACTTGGGCTCCTTGGAGGGTAAATCCACAATTACTGCATGGAAGCTTGCACCAAGGCATAAGTCCGTTAAGCAGGTCGCCATTGTAACTGTTCCACCCTATCCCTGCCCCTTCTAGACTTGATCACACAACATTTGATTTCATCACCAACTAGTACGGTCATCAAAAGAAGGTTTTGTTTGCTTGGTTCTAATTCTTATATTTTTTAGTGTGTGCTATTTCTTTTCGTTAGTTGGCCATAGATTTCTTTCACCGAATCTTTTTCGCCAACATCGATCCTCCACGCTGCTCGCGGAGGCTACAGGAACTTCCTCCAGAAAATATGGAAGGAAACACCCCTTTACCCCCTCATTCCACGGAGGAATCTCCTCAACAGAGAGAGGTTCAAAATACTACAACTTCCCAGGAAGAATTTTCCACTCCCTTGGAGAATTTTCGAATTGTTTCAGAATCTCTGGAAGCTTATCGCATCCCGGAGGGATATGACCGACGTATCCTCCACCTGAATTCCACTGGAGAATTTGTTGTCGTCAATCCTTCTGACATTTTGGCTGGGTCTTCTCAAAACCCTTTAGCCGATGACCCTTTTTGGACTGCAGACATCATTTGAAGTTTACCATGCTTGGTGCGAGATCTCTATGGAACTGGAGAAGGTGCCGATGTACCTTTTTCCTACACTGTACCTCCAAATCACTTTACTGGTACCACCACTTTTACAGCCACACCACCCGTTGGTCCGAACATACCGTCCATTGGCCCAAGGTCTACTATTCCCCTCCAGACGACCCATTCTACAATGGTCCTGCACATTCCGACTATCCCCGCCGGTAACACGGTGGTTAATCAAGCTCTGATTGGAACACCCATAACACCAAGACCTACACTCCCTTTTGGATTCAGGGAAATGAATGCTTCTGCTACCACCACTGCCCAAACTACTACCCAAGTCATATCGGGAAGTTCCATACCTATCCAACAACCCGGAGGGACCAGTCTTGGTGGTCCTAATCCGCTCAGTGGTACCAATCAGTCCTTTACGTCTAGTTCTCAAATCCCGGGAACTCTACCTCAAGCTGGGGGCATCCTCCCATCATAGGACAAATCCCATTCGGGGGGCACCCTCATGCTGGGGGGAAGCCTCAAGGTGGAGCCTACCATCAACCACTCGAACAAAATGTGTCCACCCCACCCAATCCGTGGAATGTCCTTTTTCAAGGAAACCCACAGTTCTCGGCAGGACAAAATGCTCAGACTCTGCAACAACCCCCTTATGGAAAAATTCCAAACCCACCCTATAACCCACAAAACCCATATGGTTATCCTTCGCTCACACATGCTTCTCAAAAAACCTCAAATCCTGTGTACCTTGGTCAAAACCAACCTCACATGAGAGGGCCCACGAGTTATAATTATCCACATGACCCAGTAATGGGCCCCATTGGTGTCCCTCTGCCACACCAGCATTACTCATAGGTTAACTGACAACTACCCTTTCTAGCTACCCTGGACCTTCCAGACTTGTCTCGATTAACGAATGATCCTATTTATCATTCTCCGGTTTGGCCAGCTATTCCAGCTAAACTTCCTTCTGATATCCCAAAATTCGACGGAAAGTCCGGAGAAGACCCGAACAACCATGTGATGACTTTCCATTTGTGGTGTTCATCCAACTCCCTCATGGATGATTTGATTCGGTTGCGTATTTTCCAACGAACACTCACGGGTTCCGCAAGGAAATGGTATATTGAATTACCACGCGCATCTTTTCACGATTTCAACTCCCTCGCCATGTCCTTCCTCACACACTTCCAACTACCCATTCGGTACGAGTCGGGTACTGAACTATTAACCTCCCTTCGTCAGACAACGTCTGTACATATCTCCGATCATATCCATGAATGGAGACGATGACGAAGGCTAATCAAAGCAGTCATTCCCGACCAATTGTTAGCAGAATGGTTCACTAAATCGTTGTTATCCCAGATTGCTCGTGATGTTGCCATGGGTGGTGTAGTCACTGAGGAAGAAGCCATTTCCTGAGCTTAGTACTTAGACTTAGTCTATTCACAATCCGGTACTCTGTACGAGTTGATACCAAACGCTACCCATGCCACTAACGATCCATCCAAACCATCAACTGCTTTGCATGTGGATGGAGTTATTGGCTCCGTCAAAACCCAATCTAATACCCAGTCTACTGGAACAATTCAGCAACCCGCTTCAACGGTTGCTCCCAGTTCGACTGCACCCTCTTCTACCCCCCCTCAAACTCAAGTCTCTGATGTGAACGTGGTCCAATCAATACCTTCACAACAACTTGGGGGCAAGAAGAAAATGAGAAACAAACCAAAGAAGAACAATAACAAGGAACAACCCAAAACCCAACCGCAAACCCCTGTTGCTGGAAAACAACCACAATGAAAACTGAAATTACCATGTCTCATTTGTGGTGACGATCACTACACTCGAGACTGTCCACATCGTGATGAAGTGGAAAAACTTTTCAAAGGAAATTCACAACCCGCTATGCTCACTCAACCTTTTCCACAACATCAATCTTTGGTTGCACAAACCCCCACACCGGGGGGCAATTCCAATCAACCCCATGATGAGGCCTCGACAAGTGCCCACATTTACATATTTAATGGAGTTAATCTAACCACTTGATCTACGACATATGACATGCCAGTTAAACTTGATAAACCAAAGAATACTAACGGTTCTTCACCAGACCCGTTACCATCTTATGTTTTTCCTCCATCTGTGAACCCTCCATCTGGGCCACTCCAGATTGAGAAACCTTTGTTTGACTCTATCTTATGCCCTCCTAAGAGCACCATCTAGAAATATACCTTCAATCCTAATTCACGGGCTACCCAAAACTACAACATTGTAGAATATTTGACCCAAGCCCCGTTTGCCATGTCCACCTTGGAGGTTCTACAACACTGCCCTAGACAATGTAGAACACTCTTATCCGCTATTGGCGCTTTTGATCCTGATTCATCAAACAACCTCACATTTAACCTGGATGATCATCAACCACGACTCTCCCACCAGCTAGCCTTCCAAATCGATGTTGTTGTTCACAATCAACAAATACATCGGACTATCCTGGATGAGGGAGCCTCTACCTGTGTCATGTCTCTGGCCTGTTGGAAAGGCTTGAAATAACCTACCCTTAACAAGTCCGCTACCATGTTACGCACCTTCGATGGATGAGGTTTTCATCCTCATGGATTATTACAATTCTTAGATGTTCAGTTGGGCGGCAAAACTATTACCGTTGACGTCGAGGTGGTCGATGCTCCCCTCGATTACAACCTACTACTTGGAAGAAGTTGGTTCTATGCTATGACTGTTGTCGCCTCGTTAGTGTTTCGATGTGTACAATTTCCCCATCAAGGAAATTTTTTTACCATCGATCAGCTTGATTTCTGCACACCCGACTCTTGCATCCATGCTACCAACAATATTCCCTTTTTTGGAGACCACCCAGTTACGTATGAAAGCATTGGTGTTGGCTTATTGAAAGATTCTAGCCTCATGGGTAATTTCCCTACACCACTTCCACCTACCGCACATCATATTGCAGCCTTCAATATGATCTCGACTATGCTTTATCAATCCTTAGAATCATCTGACCCTTGGATTGTGCCTAGTCCTTTGGAATTCGATGTGCTCGGTGACACTATGCCACTGAGACCAGCCGAGGCCGCATACATAGCTATTCAATATGCCTCTCCCTCTTCCAATACTTCACATTCATTGGCACCCGACGCTTACTCGGTGCCCTCGTGGATGGATTCCCTGTCGTCTACCATTGATTACATTTCCCAAATTTTTCCTTCAGACAAATATATCATGGAAATGCTTAGCATTGACAATCTTCCCTGGGATGACAACCACCATCAATCCTCTTTTATTTCGCCTTTGGAAGGAATTCACCAAGACATACGCTCTATCTTCCCTCCTAATGTTACCGATTCTCTGCAATCTCCTATCCTCACACAAAATATTCTCTCTGAGGGGAACATGGATAACATCTCTACTACGATCACGATTGACATTTCAATCAAAGAAGGTGTCCTGGAAAACATCAACCTTGGTGCTAATTGCACACCCAACGAAGTGGTTTCTTACACCGCTTTATTCAAGGAATTATGCAATCTCTTCACATGGAGTTACGAGGAAATGCCAGGGATTGACCCTTCAA